>JAAGAY010136791.1:0-60542 GCA_011801015.1 Ardeotis arabs | reverse complement strand
GGCAGTGCTGCAAGTGCTGGTGCAGCCCTTTCCGCAGCGATAACATGGCAAAGTGATCGGCGCTGGACTGCGGCACGTTCAAGCCGTGTTCAGTAATAAATCTGAGCTTCTGTAAGAAAAGTCTTCAAATACACACCTAACAAACCAGCCTATCAATCTACACTTGCCCAGGCAGGCAGTCCTTGTCTGTTCTTTGGTAAGTATTTTTTTTTTTTCTTTATAATGTCGTTGTGCTCTTCGCTAATGCTCTCCATCCAAGGTCATCAGGAAGCTAATCAGCTAGACCATCCAAGAGCAAATCATTACCAAGGAGAATATCACTCATCCTGAAGACCAAACACAGCCTGGAGCCCTGCTTTGAGTAGACATAAAGGAAGGATGTTCCAACCTGAAGGTAATTGTAAAAATTTCATTTGCATTAGGGTCTTCTTTCTGCTGTTACTTCTAAACATTGTATTTTGTGCAAGTATCAAATTATAGATCTAACTATCAGGAAACTCTGAATTCAGCCTGCTTCTCAGCGATGAGAAACTCTGGTACTCTGAGTGTGGTCAGTACAGCATCCCGCATCCATTTCTAGTTATAGAATCATAGAATGGTTACAGTTGGAAGGGACCTTCAAAGGTTGTCTAGTCCAAACCCCCTGCAAGGAGCAGGGACATCTCTGACTAGATCAGATTGCTCAGAGCCTCATCTAACTTGGCATTGAATGTTTCCAGGGATGGGGCTTCCACCACCTCTCTGGACAACAAAGAGAGTGTTCTACAACTCTCTTTGTGAAAAGTTTTTTCCTAATATCCAATCTAAATCTACCCCCCTCTATTTTAAAACCATTACCCCTTGTCGTATCACAACAGGCCCTACTGAACAGCCTCTCCCCATCTTTCTTGTAGGCCCCCTTGAGGTACTGGAAGACCACTATCAGGTCTCTCCTCTTCTCCAGGCTGAACAGCCCCAACTCTCTCAGCCTGTCCTCATAAGAAAGGTGCTCCAGCCTCCAGATCTTCTCCAACTGGTCCATGCCCTTCTTATGTTGGGGGCTCCAGAACTGGACACAGTAGTTATATGTTAGTAGATCTGTGCTTTCACTTTATTTAAGCTCAATTTTAGTACAAGGTGGTCCTTACTGTTCACCTCCCTGTTGTTAATCCCAAGATAATATTTGCAATACGATGCACAACTCCGTGTGTGCTCTTAGGGTAATTACTAAAACCAAAGAAAGCTCGTTGCGCGAGGGTCAGTAACGTACAGCATGCAAAGCGCCAGACCCGCCGCATCGTGGGACGTGTGCCGTATTCAAACAGAGGTCACGTGCAAGAGCAGGTCTGAGAAGTTAAGCTGCTAAACTGGCCTGTCTCTGGGAGAAAGTCAAGCTGGGAGGCTAAACCAGCTGAGCTCATAGCTAAGTTGGTCTTTAATCCATCTTTGTTGTAAACTATCTAGAAAGAGATCACTGGGCACTAAGTAGCCTGTGTGGGTGAGTTAAACAATAAAACCTGAGAAAAATCCCTGAGAAAGTCAAGATTTTGAAGCCTAAGAGCTACTGTAATGGCATAATTGTATAAAAACTGCGAGAAAGAAGAAAGGCAGCCCTCTTTTCTGGGTGCCAGGCAAACAAAACACAGCTGGTGTTACTTGGGGTTGGTTCCTTGATCTGGTTTACCGTGTGTCCGTGCCGGTGCAGCACCCTTGGGAAGAGGAGATGTAACTGGTGAAGGTGGGATGAAAGTGTTTGCTCATGTGCAATTTCATTTTTATGGAGGGATGAAGGGCTGAGGCACAGGCAGAGCACCTCTTCTGCCTGTTGTGAGGTTTTAGAGCTGTCAGAGGGCTGGAGCAGACCTCGTGCTGGTGGGTGGGGTGGCTGGAGGTGACTTTGCGATGCAGTTAGATTTAGCTGCTCAGTTATGTTTCCCCTTTGAAACAGACCGGTCAGAAAGATCCAGGGAGCGTGCAGCATGAAGAAAGGCGTTTAGGAGCCAAGCCAGAAACTTGTATGCTTCTGCTGAGGTAGCAACACTTCTCCTGAACGAATCCCAAACAGAAAGCCTGCTAATACTGGATGTAGGCAGCAAGTGGCATTGTGGTACCACAGAAGAAGCAAAAAACCGAGCTGGTGAGACACAGCAGAGAGGCAGAGGAGAGATGAGTCTCAGGATGGGGATCCTACCTGTGTTTCAGTGTCCTGTTTGTGTGCCCGGCCATGATAAGCCGTACACACTGCGGCTTATGGAAATAAAGTCATTTGCCAGCAGAGCTTCTGCGGCTCCTTCCTCTCTACCCTGCAGTTCCCAGCGATAAGAAAAGCAGCCGTGCCTTCTCCTCTCCCCCTGTGAACTATGGGCCTTCTTCAAAAATGCATATAAATAACAGATCCTGATGATGGAAGCACCTGGTACGTTTGGACCCGTTGCGCCATTACTGGTTTATCATTAAAAGGGAGGTGGCACAGATGGCACTAGAAGAAAGGGCATGAATCCTGGTACGCGTAACAAAACAAGTGTCAGAGAGCTCACAAATCGCGTAGGTGATACTTTAACCTCCTGGGAGAGGAGAACTTCAGGGGTCTGAATAATGCAAAGATGCTCACTGGTGTTTCTGGGTCACTGGCTTGAAACCACGGCAGCCGGGGGCTCACGGAAGGCTTGCGGATTTATCACCGTAACTAAGTGCTAGGCAGGAGGAGCGGAGCTGGAGCTGGAGCTGGAGCAAGTCTGGTGCCTGAGGCTTACAGTCCACACACCGTAGCCTTCAGCTTGAGGAAATGCAACAGAAAGGGACATAGAAAAGTAATGTGACATATATGAATAGCAATATTACTTTGGCAGTCTCCTCCTGTGTGATATTCTCAGAGGCAGCACCTATAAATCATCTGCTCTGTTACGTTTTATTATCTGTAAGTACATGATAGGGCCAGTATTCTTTTAAAATTCAATTTATCAAGGTAATTTCAAACCTCAGTGCTGTAATATTGACTTTCTTTTTATTACATAATCCTTTGCCTTCAGGAAACCAGTACAGAAGATGTTAGAGTTGCCATAAACAACTGATGTTTTTAAATATATATATATATTTTTTTTTGCCAACATGATTCTATCATATGGTGGCTGAGAAAACAGAAATATAAATAAGTATAGCTAGCATATTGGCCTCAGAATTACAGATTGTTATTTCTGTATCTCACGCAGATATAGTTTCTAAATACAGCAAAATAGTTTTTGTCAGCAGAGACTGCATTCCAGTAGTAAAATAGCAGCAATGTTAACTGTAAAGATAATGCCAGCATTAGTGGTGATGCCTTGCTGTGAACACTGTGCTCACAAATACTGCCTGCTGCACTCCTGAGGCAAGAAGATCTCAGCGAAGAGAAGTGTCCTCCTCTCCATTCTACAGCTGGGGAAACCGAGGCACGGAGCGGCTTGCCCGAAGTCAGCGAGGAGCCGTTGTAGAGCTGGGGAGAGAGGAGTGCAGCTGCGGCTGCGATCCCAGCAGGAAGTCTCTGCCCCGGCACGCAAAACCCGTGCTGTGCAGACCGTCTGCACCCACGCAGGGGCTCTGGCGAGGGGACTGGGAAGAGCACGTTGCAACGAGATGTTTCGAGTCCCTTGAAAAAGCCTGATGGCCTTTTTGAGCGCTGCTGCTGTCTCAGGATGCCTATGCAGCGCTTCCTGCAGAAAGCTGTCCCCATCCTCTTTGCCGTATCCACCTCCATCATATTTGCTGTCCAAACAATTTGAGGTCAAATATGGAAAGAAAATGAACTGCCAGCTACTTTCCACAGGGTTCACCGGTTTCTCTGGGATGCTTTGCAAGAGCTTTGTCTGGCCCTTCTCTGACTTCCGCCCGCAGCGGTACGAACGAGCAAACGAGCCACCACCGTTCTGTGTGCGTATAAATGGCCCGACAGCGGTCACACAAGGCAGCACAGGCGTTTGAAATGTGATCTGATGCTACAAAACCACAGCACACCCTCAGTTGCGTCCCTGGTTTTATTACCATGCCTCTTCTTCTCAAGGCCCTGCGGCAAACCCTACAGAAACAAAAAGTGCCTGTGTTTGGGATTTTAGGGTATTTTTTGGAACAAGTTGTTGCAAATCAGCTGCTAAAAATGTGTCTAATTTCTTAAAAAAAAAAAAATCATTTCCTGTTAAATTAACTAGGATTGTCACACTGCCTGGGCTTTCTTCTCCTTCTGCAGTACCCCAGCACTTCTGTAGAAGCACGATCATTTTTTCCTTGTCTTTTTCTCAACTAAAACATGTCCAGAAAGACTGCTGGTCTTCTGCACTTCCAGCAAAGAGTAATTAGAAGTAATTAGTTCCTCATCTTTATTATGCGGGTAGAACCAGCCAATCCCTAAAACATTCCTCTTTCCCTTGAACAGTAAAAATGTGAAGAGGGCAGGGTTAAACCAGCGTGACTCAGGAGCTCCACACACGCTGAGGAGCAATTGCAGCTTGTTTTATCCTCAGCTGATCTAAATTTTTCTGCAGAGCCTGATTTTTGATAGAATGATTAAACGCCATTTTTGATCAGGCCTGGGAAGGCAGCAAATTTATGCTCAGCACACCCATAAACGAAGCCGTGATGTTCGAAGGTCTAAAAAGATTTGTAAAAGGAATGTCAGCAAGAAATAGCATTTCCAAGGCAGCTCTACTCTCAACTTTTCTGCTTGAGAACAGAAATTACCAGTGTGGTAATTTTTTTTTTTTTTAAAATAAACATGGAGGTTTTCACGGAACTTGATCATTCTTCTTGTATTTGCAAAATGCTCCTTTTTTTAGTGAATCATTGACGAATTGCTTACTCTATTTTATCTTTTTTTTTTGTTTGCAAATCAACTGTGGTTTAAGTTATTCATAGATGTCTTGGCACAATAGATTTTTCCTTCTCTTTTTATCACAACAAGAATCAATCATTCACTGGCTGGGTGGATTTTTCATTAACAAATTTCAAAGCACACAATGCTTTGCTTAATTACAGAGTCACTGTTTTCAGATTCCTCATCGGAGGGTAGCTGTAACTAACCGGTAACCGGCTGATTGAACTGCAGGTATCTCAGCCAGCTACGCTGCTCAAGGACCATTGCTGTGAGCTTCTGAGTGGTTTGGCTGCATTATTTTTTCATGAACATTTATAGCAGTGAAGACTATCAGCTAGCTTACTTGCAAATAAGCAATGATCACGAAAGGCTGAATTAAAAGCTGTTTTCTAATTTAAGGAGACACACCTCCAGCCGATTCTCTCGTTTCCATTACCTGCAATATTCACAGTGTCACTTTGGGATTTGTGTTTTCAGATTCCTGAGCCCTCTTCTTTCTCACCTACGTGGGCCAAGTTGGGGTAGAGATAGCAAGGGGCAGACAAGGTCAGCAGAAGCCTTTTTTTATTTTAAGTGTTGGATGAAGATGTACATAAAACTTCAGCTTTAAATCAATGATGCCTCACCTCTTCACCTGTGGGAATAGAGTTAATAATCTCCCATTGTTTTCCTGTCCTGCCTTCTGCTATTAGCTGCGCTACAATCCAAAGGAGTGCTGGTTTTAGTGACAATAATTGCATTTCTAGAATAATTGCAGCTGCAGATGCAAAGTATTCCACTTGAAGTGGCATTCTTCACACAAAGTCCGCTGATAACTTAGCTAACTACAGGTGAACTCAAATGTTGCATTTGTTTAGCTAAAAAAAGTTTTCTTATACATTTTTGTTCTCTGAGAGAAACATGAAACAAAAATATCTGTCTTTTAAATACCCAGCCCCACATTTCCTGACTGACCCAGCATGAACCACCGCTGCTCTGCACACACTATTTCCTCTCTTTGAAAAAAAAAAATTAAAAAATTAGCCACAGTCTGCCAATACCTTGCTTTTCCATTGATCTTCTCTCTCATCTTCTGGAGGCAGCAAGCTGCTCTTCATGAGAAGGTAGGCTAAAGACAGAGCAGAGCGTGTGTGTGATGCATGATGAGAAGGGTTTGAGACATCTGCTTCTCCAGCCCTGGCCTTTTCTGAGTCTGTTGACTGGTCTCCTCCCTGACATCAAAGTACCTCACTGATGTCTGCTGTAGGAGGAGGCTGAAAACCTTTTCTTTTTCTGTAGTGTCAAGGATTTTCTTTTGCTGCTTTTTTAGTTTGGCTATTTTCTTAGCAAAATACGTCCTTTCTGCCACAATACTGCTATTGCAACGCCAAGTGCTAAAGTCTGGCTATTGTCAGACTACAGAAACCATCAAAAAGCATCTTCAGCTCTGGTCTTTGCTTTGTAGCTGAGGCTGTTCTCCTCAGGAGTAGCCAGGGTCTCCTCATCCCGCTGAGGGCTTCTGTCCCCACGTCAGCAGCTCTGCATGCTACCTCCATCTGCGCTGCCAGACCAGTGGAAGCTGCTGCCTGTCACATGCAGGGAGCTGGTTTTTCTTACTTTTTTTTAGAGATCCTATAGAGAACCACATCTCCTGTTACATTTCTGCAGGATTTTGGGGTTTTTCAGTTCTATATGTTTTCTTTTTGGTTAAATGGTGTCATGATTTGTTTTGTTTTCATAAAATACCTTGAAAAATTAATTCTGCTTTGCCATATTTGAACACTGTTTTGACATAAATATTTGGCGTTTGTTTTAATATGTTAAAAATGATCTTTATTTATAAATAGCTTTATCTATAGAGCCATTTATAAATTATTATTGTCTTTATTAGGGTATAAATCAATAGAAAATTGGCATTATTCAGCTTCAACATTTTCATTATTTTTAAAATAAAAAATAAAATTGGTGCAAATTATCAGTTGTTGACAAAGGGAACCTTTTTTTAATCTATTTCCCTCTGAGGTAATAAGCCAGGAGTTGTCTTCTGGTCTAACTTTTTAAATCCTCAGTTCCACGTGTAAGCCATTTTTGTCCTGACAGCACGTGGCTGAACACAGGCTGCACATATATATATAAAATAAACGCATATCTCAAAACAGAAATGAGTTGTTTTGTTTTTTTTTTTCCCTAAGGATTAAAGATATTAGATGTTTTCCTTACAGCCCAGCTGCTGGAATCGGCAGAGTCCATGAGGCTCTACGTGTTTGTTAAAAAAGTAAATTATGAACTCCCCTGGTTACAAAGAAAACTTAAAAACAGGAAGAGAGGACATCCCAAAGGTTTAGAAACCAGAAAGCAGAGAATTCAGAATTTGCCTAAGACAAAGCAGAAGCTGTAACAATTGTTGCGTTGATCTCAGGCGGGGGTATTATTAATGCATTATTGCATTATTAATGTGCTGATGCAAGGGACGCAGCACGAACGGCGCTCAGCCCCTGAAGGCGGTAGGAGAGGAGAGCGTCTTGCTGGCTGCAAGTGACATATTTCAGGATTAGCGTTCCACTTTCTCTCTTATGACTTCCTTTTTTAATTTTTTTTTTTTCCCCTGTTCACAACAGCCATAACAAAACCTGTCCTTGTGAAGGAGAAGAGAGCGTCATCGAAGGAGACAGCTTTTTTTTTTAATTTTAAATTAACCAAAAGGCCCAGGCTGCTGAAAAGTTGCTTAGAGATTTTGTATGCTTAAAGGGTCTTAACAGTGCGCCTTTACCCAGGTGGAATCAGAGTACAAAGAGGAAGAGACCTCCGTTTGACACCGCCTCGCTAATCTCAGCAGTGTATCATGCATTATTCCGCACAGGATTAAAGGTAAACTCTGTATTGCTGCCTTTGAGACTCAGCGGGGCAGCTATCCTTTGCAGAAATGGGGTTAAATAAAGGTGGCAGAAAGGTTCTGGAGAGAAGACAGTTGAGTTTAAATTACCTGGCAGACCCTTCTGTGTTCTAGCTTTTGTCTTCTCTCCTGTAAAATAAAATATTCTGTAGCTGAGCTCCAGAATAATAAGACTTCTTAATCATAAAGCAAATATAAAAATAATTTCATTTGAAAGAGGGAATGATATCTTAAAATTATGAATCTAGTCTAAAAAAAAAGGGTGGAGGAAACAATTTTTGTGTGTGTGTGTATACGTGAAATTTTTAATGTCATTAGGAACACACAGAAATAAGGCCTGGATGCTCCGCTGAAGAAAACTCAGCTATTCTTAATTCATTCCAATTTGGAGATTGGGCTAAATAAGCATTTGCAAATTCTCATTGCTAGTTCTTTCTTCATTCTAGACATTGTCTCCTGTTAAATGAGAGAAATGTTAGAGATTTTCCTTTGAAAGAAGATTGGTTGGTTTTTAATGTTTTTCTCTCTGTTGGAAAAGTTCAGGTTTAATGTTTGTTTTTAAAACAGCTCATACAGGGTATAAGTCATTCTACAGTCACTAGTAGATATATTATCTAAATTTTCTCCCCCTGGGTTTATTCCCTCTTCTAAGTTGTTAACATATATATTAATAAGATTGGGCCTCTGTGCCAGGTCTGTCGTACCTCACCCAACACCAACTCCTAGCTCGATCTGTTGACGCACAGGCTCTCTAACACTGTATGTTAAAAAGATGCTTATCACAAAAAAAGTAGAACAGAAGGTTTTGACCCTTTAATGTGACTCATTCAGTTATGACTGCAGTGCATAAAGATACCATCAGTTGCAATAACGATTTGCATTCTGTATGACTGTGCTGATCCCAGAGATACACCAGATGGGCGCTCTTCCAAGGCGCAAGCGTCTGCAATGCGTATCCCAGAAGAGCATCTCTCATTCTATCTTGATTCAGAAATTATCACTCAAGTACATCATTAATTTTTCAGTCGTATTTTGATTTCAGTGAGATTTTGACATGTGTTTTTACATGATTACATGCTTATCTGTACTAGGACTGGTGCGCTCTCTCCGTCCCCAGCTAATTCCAGTGCTTAGATTAGCCAGAGGGCTTTGCTGAACTTTTTGGAGGTAGCACGTGACGGATTTGAGCTGATCTTTGCATGAGTGAGCACAGATGCGAGGAACTTCTCCTCCCTTCCTGTGCGCCCTGAGGGAAGGCCTTAGACAATAATAAATCCCTGCAGTCAGCCATGTATAGCGTAGAGAAAGTCCTGGGCCATGTCTGTTTAATGGTCCCAGAAGATCTTCCACCAGCAGCAGCAAAGTCAGCGTTAAGAAGACTTCAGCAAAAGAAATGAAAGGCCGCATGGTAATGAAGGGGAAGGCCTGGACGACTTCTTGCTGAGTTGCAACTCACTTCATTCAAAGCTATTGTCAAATGCTATTTTTTTTTTCAGTGCTTCCCACTTGCAATCACATTATTTTTACGAAAGATTTTCATTTTATTGGCTTAAAAAGCACAGGAGAAAAGTTTTCCTGGTTCCCTGCAGAGCCTCCTGCAGTTTCCCTGTTCTGCTGAGGCCTTGGTAACGTTGAGTTTCTCGCTGTTGGTCATACTGGTAACCAGCTGCTGGCATTTTCCCACTGTGGATGCAGTGGCTGTAGTATTTTACATTTCATCTGAAAGTGTGATTGCAGACCCTTTAAATATACTGTGAAGGCAGCAGAACTGGCCCAAGACACTGAGTAAAAAGTTAGTACATGTATACAAAACCACATTTTGATGCTTAATTCAAATGTTCTTGCATGTATTTTTAGGTTTTTATTGATCATCTCAAGTCACAGCAGAGTTTCTGCTCAACTGAAACTTAAAAAAAAATAATTCTGACAAATGAAAAGTTTTCTTCTGGCATAGCTGGCTTTGCTGTGAGGAAATACCGTTGCCAAGCCAGGGCACAAGTATAAAACCTGGAAGCCATGTTCTGCCCAAAGTGTGCTACTGCTGTGAGATCTCTGGCAAACCTCCTCACTTTCTGGGCCTGATGCCTTTGTAAACGTGAAATAATGATTTCCATTCTTTTTAAAATTGTTTTGACATCTACAAATGAAAATGGTTACAGAAATTGTAAGGGATAGTACTGTATTTTATGTATCAGGACGGAGGGCAGTAACTCCTCAGAAGTTTTTTTTAAACACGCTGCTTGCAAATAACAAGGGGCAGGGTGAGTGAACTGAGGAGCAGCTGAATGTTTTAGGACTCAAACCTTGCAGCAGGCAACAGGCCAGCCACTTAAAAGTACAACCTCCCTTCCTTCATGTCAGCTTTTCCACTAGTGACTTAAGTAGTTCACTTTAAATCAATATTTACTTTAAATATTATGATTAAGTGACAATAATTTACCAAGATTAAAATGAAACTCTGATAAGAACGGAGCCAAGTATACACTAGAACACTTTTTACAAGAAATAGACTTTGCAAGGAGCCTGAACTCTGTTATGCTGAGAAGATATACCGAGTGTGTTGGACGTTGGACCCGTCACACAGTACGATCGTGTTAGAAGGCGAATCCCCTGTAAAGTCTGTTACTTGAGTTGTGCTGCTGGAGTTGGACAGTGTTCTCAAATCTTTAAGGTGATCTTTAAGATCATCTTCAAGGTCCTTTCCAACCCAAAGCATTCTGTGATTCTATGGTTCTGTGAAATGTCAGCTTCATGCTACGAAGGCCCTTTGAGACACTAAAGGTGATGATTAAAACCTGATCAAGGCTTCCCAGCCTAGCTGAAGCCTTGAGGAGCAGGGATGGTACAGGACTGCTCTGTCAGTGCCAACAGTCAGTGGAAGGGACGTCCTTCCCCTCCTCCCTCCAGACTGCAGCGGTTGCTGCCATCTTGACTCTGCAACAGGGCAGCGGGGCAATAGCTGCTGGGCCACCGCACCCAACCTCTAGTTTCAGACCAGCCTTCATTACTACGTCCTGTACATACACAATTTAATTTTCTTTGGCAAGGGAAAAACTTTGACAAAATAGATGAGTTTTAAAATAAAAGCTATAAAAAGGCACCACGTTCTTTGCGTTCACTGGGCCCTAGAATCCCAGCAGCCAAACGTGGATGTGTGTGCGAGTGCCCTCTCATAAATCCATCCAAGAAACAGTTCTGCAGAGGTAATACCGCTCTACTTACTGGAACTGTCTCCTGCTAGTCCTGAATGATCACAGACTTCTCCCTCACAAACTGGCACTTGCTTTCTGATAGGAAACTGGATAGATACCCAATCCTGAGATGGTGGTATGCAAGTTCTCTTGACGATGAGTGTAAAATCTGCTTGAGTCCTGCAGATGAGAAGTTCCTAAAAGAAAAGCTTGAAAATGAAGTTTTCTCTATGAAACTTCTGCTTATACGTTTTGCAGCTCTAACCGGAAAAATCTAGCTGAGCGGAGTACATCCTGCTAAGGAGTGCAAATGCTATGACAGTGTAGTAAATACTTAGGCTAGATAGTCTGTCAGTGACAGTCTGCAAAATATTTGTTCCTCCTGCCTAATGACTCTTTAACATTTCTTACAATTGATGGGATAAAGCTATTCAACTTCTACCTTCTACATGAAAGATATGTTTTCTTTGTAGCTCCTGTGAGGAAGTGGCACCAGTTTTTGTGACCATGATTTATTATATCACTGAGGCTGCCGAGCCAGCCTGTGATTCTCTTTCATGCCTTGCTTTATTCTTCAGGGGAAATAATCAACACTTCATTACCAAATGTGACAATAAGACAGGGTTGAAGTTTCCAATGCAGTAATTAAGAAAGTGTCTGTGTCAACACTATAAATTCCCTTTTTGAGGAATTTATGACTGAAATGTAAAAATGTACTCCCAGCTGAAAATCTTTCTTCAGATCTTATAGTATGAATTATTATTATATTTTTTAATAATTCAAAGAGCCTTTTAAAATTATAAGAAGAAAGTTACACTGAAGAAAAAAGAAAAAAGGAAGGAAGATTTTATTCTAGTGGGTAACCTTCTCCTCTTTAAAACACACAGGCTTTGCTGGGGCCGGATTCTTCAACTCAGAGAACTAATCTCACACTTCTCCTCAGCACACATATACAAGCTTTTTTTCTACAAAAAAAAAGAAAGACTGAACATGTCACCTGATAATTATCCGTGACTGTAAGGTCCATACTCTTTACAGGAAGTTCTGTTCTCTGCCTGGAATGTCTCGCTTTCGAGGTTTCCAAGTTGAATGGCAGTTGCTGATTCCGACAGCAACTTTGAATCTTCTATTGTGATTCAAGGGTGTCTGAGTACTCTTACTGCTGGTGTAGTGCATGTGCTGAGTCGTAGCTGATGTTTCTAAAAGTGCCTATTTTATTGGTTTGTTTTTAAAGATTGCTTACTCTATCTATATGGCTGAGATTTTTACATGCAGCAATTAACGGAATTCAATGTTATGATCCCCGCTGCAGCTATGATTTTCTTCCACGTATGTATTTGCTTTGACTGTATAATGACTTCAGCTTTAAGACAGAGTTTTATCAGGTAAGCCTAAGGTTGTGCAAGAAATGTTGGGAGCTGGTAGGTTTTAGTCTTCCTTCCAAGACACCGCCGAGGCACAACCACACTGCAGTGTGTCTCGACCAAAGGCTGGTATATTTTGCAGCAGTGCCTAACTTCTGCAGCAGTCTCTGACTATCACAAAGACGGTGAGCTCCGTGCCAGTGCGGCTTGCGGGTTGTTCAAGGGTGGTTCCTGTGCTGAAGCTATGCCATACGGCTGGTGAGGAGACTGTTGGTACCTAGCCCAGCGGAGCAGAACCAGGAGGGGCTGCTGAGGCTGGTATTTGCTGGAACTTAGATTCACTGTCAACATACCCCAATGAATCCCGGATCTGGCTGCAGGGATTCAGAAAATACTGTCATCTCCTGCTTGTAAAATGCCCGGGATCACCTGCACCCTTCAGCTCTCTGTGGTGTGTGGTGTATACCCTGTGGCTTTGACCGTATGAATGTTTTGGTATTCGCTTTTGCAGCTGCGGAAGTTGGCCGCTTGGCGCTAGCATTCTGTCACCATTTATACAATTTCAAAGGCAGCTTCAACATGAAACATTGAAAGCTTTAAAGATGCTGAGCTAAAAATAAAGCATGGGAGAGACACCTTGGTGTGATTGATATGTATTCTGCTAGTCTCGTTCTTTTACTGTCATGTCCCCTGTAAGATGTTGTTCTGTGAATTTGTAACTGCGTCACACACTACGAAGAGGGAAGCTTTCCCAGGTTTGGCATCCAGAAAAAATGTGAAGTCTTTAGCGATATGGTTCCTGAAACAGTGAACAATGATGAGATTGTAATGGTCATCTTTTTATTTTGCATTTAAAATGATCCACACCTTTCACAGGTACTGGGGTTTAGGCTTTTTTGTAGTTTGTGGTAGTAAATTTTGAATGCGCTCTTCAGTTCTGTTCCTGTTAAGTCATACTCATAGGAAACATAGGTGCTTTGAACTACGATAAAGGCTTGTTAGTTTGCTTATGGAAAGTTTCCCAAATTGCTCCTACAGCTTTTGCTGGATACAATGGACATTTTCTTCTCTTTCTGACCTGAGCACCTAGGTAGTATTGCTGCTGGTGTTTGTTGCAGAACCCTTTTTCCGATATCATTTTGTTTCTGTAGTTTCTACATGTATAGGGTGAAAGTATTAATCAAAAATAATCTTTTACTACTCTTTGACCATTTATAAAGCTGAAACAATGGAAAACATTTTTTCCTCTTGATAGATTAGGTTAGATTCTAGTCTGTTAAAAGACATGTCCTTTTCACACCTTTGTGCCAGATACCAGTGTTGAAAGGAGAGGAGATGAAGAGCCATCTCTGCCAGACTTAACCTCAGTCTTTGGGAACCAGCACTTGGAACATTGAATCACAGAACAGAATCATGGAATAGTTTGGTTTGGAAGGGACCTTTAAAGGCCACCCAGTCCAGTCCCCTTGCAAGGAGCAGGGGCATCTCCAACCAGATCAGCTTGCTCAGAGACATGTCCAACCCAGCCTTGAAGATGGGTCCTGCTGTTGTAACATGGAGCGGCCCTTGCAGAAATGGCCAGGAGCTTCCTCAGCCCAGGGAAATCTGTTTTTGCAGACACTGTGTCAGCCTTAGCTCTCGTTTGTAGGCATTTGTTTTGTAGTCTTATGAATTGGCGTGTTCCCTGTGGTGCCTTTGACATTCTGCCGATGGATGTAGGAATTTTCTCCAGCTTATCAAATAGGTCTGGGATGAGACCAATACCTCAAATTTCACGGCAGTATCTGGGCTTGGCCTGAAAACAGCATGCCATGTCCTGTCACTACTCTTCTGAATCCCAAACTGGGAAATATCTTTAGTATTGCCAATTGTAAGCTGAGGTGGTTGTGATGTAACGGATTTTGCAGTGGATCCCATAAAACGAGTCAATTTTAACGTGAAAACGTAACCCCAGTGATAGCAGATCTTCTAAACTCGCTCTCTCACGGTACGGTTCCATCACTTCGCGATTCTCAGCCGAATTAGTGGAATTTTCCCTGCAGCTGAGCAGCAGAACGTACCAGCCCCGCACGGCTGGACAGCAGCCGGGCACCGCGCCTCTCCTTCCCGCCTCGGCGGGTGGCTGAGGGGGACGGGGGAACGTGGCCGGGCCTGGGGGCCCTGGGGGGACGGCGGCAGCGGCGAGCTGGCCTCAAACCAGCCCCGGGGGAGGCTGAGGGACGGGGGCGAGGAGCCCCGAAGGGTCCCGGTCCCGGTCCCGCTTCACCCGCCGAGGGCGGCACCGCGGCCTAAGAGCCGCCCGCCCGCCCGGCCTCGCGCGCCAGTGGGTGGCCGCGGGAGGCGGGGGTCACGTGACGCCGCCCCGTCCCGCTGACGGCAGAAGCAGAAGTGGGGGCCGCGGAGAGGCGCGGCGGGACGCGCAGGCACCGCTACCGGTACGACGGCGTCGCGGCGGGAGGCTGCTCCCCGCCGTCTGCGCAGGTGAGGGCGTCCCCGGCGGCGGGACATTGCCCGCGGCGGTGAGGGGCCGCCGGTGACCCCGTCCCACCGGCTCCGCTCGGGCGCCAGCGGCAGCAGGTGCCGCAGGGCTGGCTGGGGCGGGGCAGCCGTGCCCTGGGCCGTTCTGACCGGGCGGGGGCGGTGGGCGTGAGGGAGGGTCTGGTGCGGGCAGTGGGGAGCTGTCGGCGTGAGGGGGCTCGGTGAGAGCGCTGGGGAGGCGGCGAGGGGCTGCGGGCTGTGAGGGAGCGGCCGGTGGGCGCCTGGCCTGGACGGGACGAGCGAGCCTGGGAGCTCCCCGAGGGGCCACCCCGCACCGTCCCCGCCGCGGGCCAGCCTGCCGGAGAAGAAGGAAGCGTCGGCGTGGCGCCTGACAGCTGCTCCGCGCCCTGCACGGCTCTGCCCGGGGGTGAGGGCCCCGGCCTGGGGCCGGGGCCGCAGGCCCTGCCAGGCCGCGGCAGGTGGGCAGCCGCCTTGCTGCGGTTCCCCTCCCCTGCCTTTGCCCAGACCGCAGGGCTCTGAGGGCAGCAGCTGTGTTGCAAAGCTGTGCAAAGAGCCGTGCGTTGATTGTTATGAGAGTTGCGGTAAGGAACTGGTGCTGGTGGTGGATATCCGTGCTGGCAGGGAGGTGATGGCCTAAACGCATCCGAAGGCAGAACTAGGGGAAGAGGATTTATTTGCCTAAGTGGAGGCTTCAGTGCCTACAGCACATGGGAAAACTTGGAAGTTGGCTGGAGTCAAACTTTGGGTTGCACTTCTTGGTTGAACTTATATATCTGGAAAGCACCTGCTGTGTCATATTAGTGACGTTATAACAGAGTATGGATTCAGCAGTTCTTATCTGAGATGTTCTCTGCCTGTACCTTTGTAGTTTGCCTTTCCTACTGTTTTTCCTCTCTTTCTTTGTTTTATCACAAAGAGAGTTAAGAGTTGTAGACTGATCTTCAGATAAGAAGGGTTTGTTTTTGAAACTCTGAAGTACTGAAATTAAGTAAAACTAAATATACAGATTTTTTTATAGACTAGGTAGGGTTTTTTTTGGCATGTTCATGTTCACTTGGTTCCTTGCAGTGAGTGCTTTTTAGTCCAAATTAGTCTGACTTTTCAATAAAAAACAATATAGAAACTACTCTTACACAAACAGTAACAAATGGTCCCAGTTCTGCAGGTGTTACAGGACATCATCAAAGTTCTGCTCCTGTGGTGCCTACAGTGTAGGGGAAGAAGTCATGTATTGGTGTCTGTGGCTGAACTAGAGCTTGTGATATGTTTCTGTGACTACTAGCTCACTTGTTGAATCAAAGAAGTGATACTGGACCTTTCTACTTTAGGCTTCAAGGACTCTTTGGTCGAAGAGCAGTTAATGCTTCTATTGCACGTAAGAGTGTCTTGTAGTTCACACCCCGCTGGTTTCGAGGTATCCGGATAGTGGGGTAATGAGGGTCATTATGGAGTTCTGCTGCGTGAATGGGTTGAAATGTTGATTGGAATAGTTGTGCAGTGATGGGTGTTAGAAGGCTGAGGGACACCTGCGGGTAGGTGTAAGGAGACTCACAGCATGAGAAAGATAAGGTCTAATATCAAGGGCTTCCATTAGTTCTTTTGGGAGATGTAACGTGTTTTACTGTTAGGAAGCTCTCTGTGACGTTATTCTTAAACTGGAGCAGGTAGCCAAAACTGTATAGGAACGGTCAGCTACACTGATAAAATATTACAGTGTTATTTCCACCTTTGACTGATGAAGTAGATATCCTCAGCTACAATATTGTTCAATAGTAAATAAAAAACTTGCCTTAGGAGTTAGGATTTCAGTTGGACTAAAACCACCGTTTGCTCTGTTTTTGGAAGAAAAAGCTACTTTAAAAGGGGAAGTCCAGTATATTATATTCAGCGGAAACTGTTTAAGAAGCCACCTCTGGGAGGCAGTTCCTTTGTACTGAGGGACTAATCTCTCAAAAAACCTGCCTTTTGTTAAATAGCTACATTTAGAAACTCCTCTTCTTGTTATTCTAACTCCTATTTCATTTTACAGCTGCACCTTGTACTGTAAAAGGCAGAGCAGATGTATATTTTGTAATAGTCTCCTGAAAAACTGTACTCATTCAAAAGTTGAGGTTTTTATTATTGCAGTGAAGTGTTATTAAAGTGGTTAAACCTTGCTCCAAATCATGGCATGTTCATTTTAGTACAATTCTTAAAGAAAAGAGCAAAGTGAGAAGACAGCATTTCTTTTTTTTTGTCTGAAAACCAGACACTGTACAAAGAGTTTAATTTAATTTTTTCTTTTCCCTTACTTTCCTGTCTGTTATTACAAGTCATTGTAGCAAGACAAGATGACTATGGCTATCTTGTTAGATGCTAGCCCGTGATAATTTAAATGATTATCTGATTAGTTACAGGGAGTTCAGAAAGGATCAGTTGCGTCCTGGCTAAAATCTGCCGTTGCTTATGACTCTTAAAAGATGTTCGCTCCCTCTCAGTTGTAGGACTGGAGTATATGTATGTTTTTCACTATTATAAGGAAAGGGTACTCCATTTTCCTACTACAATAACAAGCTTATAAACACCATATAATCTGTATAATGCTTTGCAAAACATGGATTGAGACATGGTTCCTGCTCTAGAGCACTTCAGGTTCACTGTGGGCAATGCAGAAGAGGCCACTCTGCAGGTAAAAAGAGACTGTTATTTGCTTCTCTGTTACCTGAAAAAAAATGTTTATTGAAGTGGCAAAATGTAAAAAGGAATTGGAAAGATTGCACCGAACAGCTTTAAAGTTAGACACATTGCACCGAAAGCAGTTAGTGACACAGTGTTGAAAGACAGTTCTGTGATATTAGTGAGAAAGAGCAGAAAAGAGTGCTCTTTAGTGAAGAGCAGGTCAGGAGTTAGTGACATGGGGTGAGGGGGAGGAGGGTTGGAAGAAGTTACGAAGGGGAAGCGAGAAGTGGCATGGTCAAATTAGCTATCAGCACGGAAACCGAAACTGCTTGTGATGGAGAGTAGTGGACTGAGGAGAGAGGAAGAGAACCAGAGGAGATGCTGTGGCTGGTGGCTGCATGTGCCCAGAGATTCTTTAAACCTGTCCTGCTCAGGGATGTGGTGAAGGAGAATGGTTAGGAGCTGTGTGTCAGCAGCTCTTGCTGCGTGTGTGAAAATGATGTGCTTCCTTCTTTGTGCATGAATGAAAGAGCAGGTTCCAGGACCTCCTGTTTGTAAATAATCTTGCTGAGGAGTAATCAAGCTTGTAATTAGCTGTTTGATGCAATGGTTTGTGGGAGGCCGAAGCACAGAAACTTACTAATCTTTATGAGAGCTGCTGTGTATGCATCTCTCTTTTGGCTGTTTTGTGCCAAGATATGTCTTGAGTGTGCACACAGATACCTGCCACCTGACATGTGAGTGAGGAAGAGTAGGCTCTGTAGGAGAAACACAGCCACAAAGTTTTAGAAGTGCATGAGCCGTGACTTTTTAGACATAGCCAACATTTGTTTCAGAATTTGTATTTGCTCACATTTTCCCCTCATTTTCTTTACAGTTCACAGAAAGACAGTTAGCTGGTTGAAATTCTTGTATAGGTCAGACTGCAAGAGTTTACGCAAGCTGATGTCATTATTTCTTGTGTTATCTTGTCATTGGATTGCTAGGCTTCAATCATCAGCACTTCTTAGCTCCTCCTAATGTAATCTCCTTGATGTAATATCAAGAAGACAGCAACACTGGCTGCAGAGCCTTTGAGGCTTCTCAGACTTCAGAGGTCTCTTCAGGCAGCAAATTGATGCTTCTTAAGTAATACAGGGCAAGAAGAAGAACAAACCTGCTGCAGTTCACCATGGGGACAGCATTTTGGCTAACTGAAGATAGCCTTGCGAATATTAAAAAAAAAAAAAGCAAGCCTGGGAGAGTAAAAATATTTTGAATGTGATTCAAATCTGTTGCAAATATCTTAAAATGGACAAGATACTTCTTAGAGCTGAGGAAATTCAGTTATCCTCAGTTTCAAGAACAAAAGGTTTACTTTCCAGCTCACATAGTACACATGAGATTTTTATGGAACGTAATTCTACAAATACCCTAAAACAATAATGAAATTCCTATGGGAATAGTGATTTCTGATAAGAGCTACTTCTATCTCTATCACTTAGAGAAAATCTTTGTGAGCACAGGTTTCTCACAGTGTAGAATAAATAAAAGCAGATCTCATGCTTGACAAGAATTTGATTGGTCCAAGTGCACATTTATTGATGTATTAAGAGACTCCTGAAGTCATCAAATCGAGATAAATACAGTCAGGGTTTGAACTTTTTTTAAAGAAGTCTATCCTACTTTGCACCTACCAGTAACAGTTGCCATTTTCTGGGGAAAAAAACGGTATTGCTATTTGAAGGCTTCAGAGGTGTATTCTTTCTTTTTCAGTAAAAGTGCATTTGGACAGAATACGTGGTGTGTTGTGCTTACATTTTACATTTGATGTGCATGTGTAATTTGTAAGTGATATACTTACTACAGAAAATGTGCTAGATATTACAGAAGAGGATTCTGTTCGTAATTGTACTAGGTACCATTTTTGGCTATCTAATAAAGAGTTGCTTCTGTAACTATCCCAGGAGGTAACGCTTCCTTGGATGCCAATTATACTGGCAAAAAAGTTGGAGGCTTGGTAAGTGAAATAAGCTGCCATGGTCAGATCTGTTTGTGCAGGATAATTGCATTTACTTTATTTTTTGCTTAGGAGAGAGTGTAGAAAATGTGGCAGAAAATGCTACAGAGATACCAAATAATTGCTTCCTTAGAAGAGGTTTTTAACATAGTTCTACTTCAGTCTGAACACTTTTTTTCATGTTTCTGATGTGCTCTTTAGTTTTATTTAGACTTAAATGCTTTCTTTGTTATGACCTAGGTAGTATTTTCTCTGGCATTTCAGTGTGTTGCATTCTTCGTATTTTACTCTTTTGTCCTTATTACTCAGGTGTACTTATATTTCGTATTTCTTCCAGGTCTTCCTTGGAGTTTTTTTCTGCTTTTTTTCTGTTACAATGCTAAGCCTTTAGAGATGTAAGTCTGTATTTGTAGTGATGGGAGTGTGCACGCAGTTGAAAATATGAATGCATAAAAGCTTATGGGGAGTTATGTCCTTTAACATGATTTTTATGTATTTGAGCTAAACAGACCTTGACTTACTTTGTTTTGGTCTGGAACACTGGGTACTTCTGTGTTAGAAGACTGAGGAAGCAGTTAGTGGTATGGTACGGCTAGAAGGGAGGCATTGGTCTTGCTGAGAAATTGAGATTCACAATTCATTGCATGCAGTAGCTGATCCACCCAGCTCTTCGATTTTAATCGATGTTGCAGCAGCGCGTCTACCGAAGTGTCACTGGTAGTGCCCTCCGTGAAGACTGTTCGTACTTTCAGGATAAAACAGCAAGGATGCTGTTTAGTGTTAGCCAGGTTATCTGCCTTGTATTTGAGTGGGCAGGAGTCTCTGTTAAGTAGCTTGAACTTACAAAAATGTGATTTTTTTAAGAAATAAAAATGCTATTTTAAGTATTGAATTTTCTCCCTCTTCTTTCTTTTATCTTTTCAGGACACGGAAAACCATAAAAGTTTGACTTAAAAAAAAAAAATGCCCAGAAAGAGTATAAACTATGGAGTGCTGCCAGAGTATGAGAAAAGCCAGATCAAAAGAACCTTGGAGTTGGGAACTGTTATGACAGTGTTCAGTCTTAAGAAGAGTAGTCCAGAGAGGAGGACTATTCAAGTCATCATGGAAACCAGGCAGGTAGCATGGAGCAAGACAGCTGACAAGATTGAAGGTTTCTGTGAGTATTTGCAAAGTGTACCTGAACTTGAGTTGCTAATAAATTGATGTAATTGTCAAGTATTGGTTTAATGAGCCTTTTTTTACACAATGAAGTTTTTGGATGAAAGGATTTGGGTAATTTGCTGAGAGTATTCTGAATTGTTGCAATGTAGATGAATAATCTTCTGCAGCTCATTACTTAGATGTCTAACACTAAAATATGATTAACGTGCTTTTACCCTAAGCCCTGTTCTCAGAGCTTTTGTCTTTGAGTATGACAGTGCTTGTGTCCTCTATCAATTGACTTACTGAGTGACAACTGTTTTCCCATAGGTAAACATCAAGATGTCTTTTAAATTACAGCAATTAGTACTTCTTTACCCCATCTCTCTCCAAAAAGAAAAAGAACTCCAAATATAAGGAAACTGAATTAAAATTTCTGTTTTCTCAGGGAATTTGCTTTTTCAGGATAAAAATAATTATTTAGGACCAGTATTGGAAAGTACCAATGATTTAGGAAGATGAAGCTGGGAGATGTAAGAGATGGCTTCAAGATCCTGTGTATTTTTAGAAGGGTGTAGTGGTTCATTTTTGGTTGGTTTTTTTTTGTTTGTTTGTTTTTTTCTTTTTGGTAAGTACACAATATTTACCTGACAGACACTGAGAAGTTGCATTCCCTTCACGCTCCTTACTTAGAAGTATTAAATCTGTTTGCTCCTGTTTCCATTGGTTCCTGTCTCATTCCTTGTGCAGACTGGACTCGCAAATGGAATTAAAATGTAATGGAATGAAAGACTGGTTTTCTGGAGGATGTTTTTATCACTGGTAGTGAAAATGTGGTCATATGCAGTGTTCTGGGAAAAAGCAAACAGGTCTGGACACCTTCAATAACAGGTGCTCTGGATCATAATCTTGCAATGCCCCCGTTTCTCATGTGGAAAGTGAAGGTAATTATTCCTTCCTATAATGGTGTGTGAATGCCAGTACATTACTGGTTCTGGTATGCTCAGATCCCAAAGTGAGGTGTGCCAAAGAAGAAAGTCCTGAGGGGAGATGAATAATTCAGTTATGAGAGCATGGCTTGAGTATGCTTAGCAAATAAAGCCTGAGGTTACAAACAGAGCAATAAGATTAAAATAAAATAGAAAATGACCACTTAATGAATGAGCCATTAGGGTCCTGTGGCAAAAACAATATGTGATCATGTTGCTGAAGCCTTATTGTAGCCTTTTGCACAGAGGAGCCAAATTTAAAACTCTACAGACTGTACATTCCACATTTCGGGGTCAATTTTTTTAGTACTTGACTTGTCATCTTCTTTTATCAAAGCTTCCTGGGAGTGTTGTGTGTTTCTGGTCATACATCCTGATAATTAAATAGTTTGCTCTATGCGTGGATTTTGACACTTTTAAAAGAAGGTGAATATTGTGATTTGACTCTTACAGTTGGATAATAAAGCAGGGTAATGACCGTAATGACCTGCTTCCAGTTACACAGAACAGGGACTATAGCATAGACCTGTGATTTACCCAAAGGCTGTCTGCCTCTCTTCCTGAAAACTGTAGTACTGTAGCAGTTTTCTTAAATTGAGCAACATTTAAGTGACCTTTATAACGAAGGAAACTTTAGGTCTGAGAATATGTCAGTCTAAAGCACGAATATGCAAAATACAGTTTTGTTGTCTTAAAAAGCAATGAATCTGTCCCAAACCAAGACGTATTTTGGAGGCATTGTTTCAGAATATAATATGAACAGTTGTTACAGTTTACCATGAACTATATCTGATTTTCTGGAAATGAAAGTCACTGCAGCTTTAACTTGCTGACAGTGTTTTTGCTGAAGAGGAAGGAAATATTTTATTTATTTATTTAGTTATTTAAATTTTGCTGTTGCTTCTTTTGACTCAGACTCAGGCTGTGTTCTTGCTTGAAAAATGGAAAAATTTTGGATTTGAGGATTTCATACTTGATGATTAAATGGGTGGGCTTTTTGAATACCGATGAGAGGGGAATTTAAAATTTGTGTATCCCTGGAGCTATCCTGAGATTATACCCACTTTGTGGCAGGAGAGAAGTTGTTTTGGCTTGTATATATGAAAGACCCCAAGTATTCACTAGTGGATTGTGTTGACTTTGTGAAAAATAAACTCCACTTTTTTTTTTTTTTTTTTTTTTAAATAGTGGCTGTGAGGGCATAGAATTATCATCCTAAGTATTATATTGTTTAATACGCTTGTGCTGTACAAGAAATAATATTTGTGATGTGATCTTAATGGTTGTTATTTGCACATGCTACAGTCCAGTAAGAATTAATATTGAGTACGGGTGGGAAAGTTAAGATGACTTCCTGTTCTGTGTGTGCCTTTTAACTCCAGTTTGGCAACCGCCCTTTATAAAAGCTGAAAATTGAATGTTTGCATCTACTGTGGGGTTTGAGTTTCGAAATCAGATAGTGAGGAAAGTTCTTAAGCTTTCGGACACAAAATAGACTGCTAATAGAGAGGATGGAGACCAACTTTTAAACTTTATTTTAATATTTTTCCTGTATAGTGTTGGGAATTTTGGATGTCATAGTGCCAGTTTTCTTGCTGATGAACTGTAAATGTGTGAAGGACGCTCAGTTCCTTGGAGGAAGGACCTTTTCAAGTTTGGTTAATATTATTTTGGAAGTGATTTAAATTAAGCCCCACAATAACAAAAAGGCAGCTACTCTTAATCTGGAATAAATTGACCCGTGCAAGGGAGGTGTAGAGTTAGTTATACTGATAATGTTTACACAACCCCATGGCCCTGTAAGTGGCAGTACTGTGTATTTTAATTGCATTACTCTTGAAAGGGTCCTTTTTGTTAAAAACCTGTCAGTATTTCTGTTGAGAATAGAAAAGAGTTGCTAAAAGTATGGCTGTTTCCTGCTCAGTGCAGATGTGTTTCTCTGGATGAGTGAGTGCAATAGAGATACCTTTCTTTAGAAAACTCTTTCTAGGCCCAGACCTTTGGTGTGGTAACAAGTGAGGATACACAAAGGCTAGGAAATCTGATTTTAAACAGTTTCTGTCTTCATTGTGCAGCTCAGACCACGTGATGTCTAAGTACTGGAGATTTTACATTGACATTCTGAAAGACTTGAGTCGCCATGTACAGAAGGGATTTTCTAACAAAAACGAGCTGTGGAGAAACCTCTGTATTTTCCTCTGAATGAAAGAATACAGGTTGGTTGTGCCCTTTAGGGAAGGATATGCTATTTTGACAGTAGATCAAAAGACCAGATTTTAAGCTGAGACATGTCAAGTAAGTCCCCTCACTTTCATAGAGCAACTGAAGTTCTTGGTTGCTTTGGTTTAGCTTGGGAGTTACTGCAGTGCAGAGCATAGTGCTACACAGTTTCTTAATTCTTCAAATACAGTATCTTAATTTAGCTTCTGGTAAGTTCTAGCTTTAAAAATCAGAGAGGAAGTATTACGTACCAGGTCTTGGACTAGTTCTAGTCCTCCCTGCCCACCTGCAAGAGAGGGGGAAGAGCAACCCATCAGTGTCTGCTCACACCCTTCCTGAGTTGTCCTAACGGTGTTGGTAACCTGTGCATGAACAGTCTTCCTTTCCTGTAGAGCTGCGCAGCCAAGAGTTGTTCAAGTCAAGTGAGTTCCTGAATGATATTTCAGTTTTCATGAGGTCAAGCTAGCTGTTGAACTTGTCCAAGCCGATCAGACTTGCTGAAGACAGTAGATGTTCCTGTTTGTAAGGAAACTCTGATTCTCTTGGACAGTTTGTGTTTCTTGGGTTTTCTGTGATTCTGCTATTATAAAATGTAATGCTTTGTAGGCCAAAACAAAAATTAAGTGACTGTGGGGCGCCTTTCTTTTTGGCCTGTAAAGTTAGGAGAGACTGATGAGCACCTTTCAAGAAAAGTTAAATAAAATTTGTCCACGTTTTCCATTTTGTGGGAGCTCCAAGTTTCATTCTAGATGAAAGGGGAAAGATTAACAATGGAAAGAGAGGGGCTGCCCATCCTGGATTATTTTTCACGCTTAGTGGAGGACCTGAAGGTTTTTAGTGCTGCTGCTCTTTCAGTCACCTGCTAAGACTGCACAGTACCTTACGTATGCCTTTCCTACATCAAATGGGTCTGGCGCAACCCATTGTCAAAACCAAAATGGATAGAAGGGAGCAATGCACCTTTGAGAAGTGTTTTTATCGTGTATGTTTGGCGTGCTTAGTTTCATTAGTGTATTAAAATGAACGCCAGCAACATGTGCTTTCTTCTGTGGGCCTGCAGAGAGCTATGCAAATAGCTGGAGGAAGCAGTTCTGGGCTAGATGTGACCGTGTTCACCCATGCTTGGGCTTCTTTCAGTCATCTTGCTGTTACTCTATACGTAGAGACATTTTGGATGCCCTGGTAGCTCTAAGATCGTATGAGGGAAATAGGTGTAGATGCTGGCTGCAAAATGTCAGAGCTTTTTCTTCTGCCTCTTACTTATTAATGGCATTTCTTTGTATTCTGCACTGTCCTCATTTTAAACTGTTAAAGATAGTTTGCTAGATGGGCTATGGGACTGCTCACGGGGCTCAGAATCTCCGTGCTGTTGATCCTAAGTTACCTAGGTGATCAGTGCCAAAAGAGTGGTTTAACTTCTGATGACAAATGTGTTTTTCATGGAGTTGTGTGGTGGGTTTTTTTGTTTGGTTGGTTGGTTTTAGTGTTGCTTGTTTTTATTTTTTATTTTTTATTTTTTTTTTTTTCTCTATTGTGCTTTGTGTGTTGCAGTGTGGTGTTAATACTTCATCGGATCACCTATGCTTTGAAGCCATTGTGGTGGGGTTTTTTTCCCCATTTATATTTCTTGGTATGCACACTAACTCTGGTTTCAGTGGAGCCATTGTCATTGATTTCAGTTGGAGAAATTTCCGTTTCTTGAATGAGAAGCAAGTTTTGGTGAGTGTTCCAGAAGTGCTGCCCAACAGATAAACTGACCTGGCTAAAGGTTAGTGGCTCTGATGCAGAATACGCAGTGTCTTGGGGACTGAGGGTTATGAATAGGAATGGTATTTCTGACAGTGTGTGAAATAACTTTGAGATGATATTTTCACAGCCTAATATTAAACAGGTAGCTTACAAGACTAGTCTCACCTGTCTGCTAGATAGTCAGCTGGGAGAATGAAAGGCTCCTCCAGAGCAAAGTTTAGTTCCTGCTGTGAATTACTGTCCGCTGCAGTCTCTTGCTCTGGCCACTGAATGTATAAAAAGCAAAATAAAACCAGCTTCCTAACTCTGAGGCGGCGTGGGTTTTTTGCTTTTCTTTTTTTTTTTTTTAAATCTATACAGTTGGTTTAAGTATGAGAGTTCTGTTGCAAAGCATTGTAAATGTAAAAATGTGATTTGAACATGGAGAGAAATTTTGAGTGTAAAAGACAGCAGAGAACTAAAGGAGCACTTTTTGCTCCTGGGACCCTTTGCCATGGGTCTAAAACTGTGGCACTAGTTCTGCAGCTGGTATCAGATACCAATACCAGGAAAAATAAGCAAATCCCTTAGAAGTCTAGGTGGACCAGAGTGTTCCCCCACCATTTTTCCTTGCAGTAGCACAGCCTGACTTTGCAGCTGCCTGGTACTAGGGAAGGCATTTGGCAGCTTTGATTATGTAGCAGAGGAAAGAGAGTGTGTGAGGAATGTGTTTTTCACTGGGTGATACCCTAGTGCACGTGGGAGCCAGTATGACTTGGCTATGGATCGTTTACCCGTAGGTTTTGTTGACTATTGTACGTTCATGGGTTTGCAATTTAAGAACTACAGATCTTGGTAACTATAATGGAGCCAAACGAACTTTTGCTTTACCAACACGCGAGAGAAGGAAGCTTCAGTTTCCCTGTAAGGAGGGAATGGATTTGCTTGTCTAGTTAGTAATAAGCTCTTTTCTTGCAGAAACTAATTTGTGCATACTTGATACATGACTGTGAAGCTGTGACTTACCAGCATGATTTATCACAGCGCGTTGCTCAGCGTGTTGCATCCTTATGGTTCTGCTGTGTATTTTTATTGTGTGTTTACCCTTTACAGCTGTGCAGGGGTCCATGCGGTGGCCCTTGGGTCACACACACCCTGTGTTTGTTTCTCCCCACTTCAAACTGTGATGGGCTGGCCACACAATGGGGTTGTGTTGTACATACCCGTGGTATCTGGGGGTCACTTCTGCCTCCACATCAGCTACTCTGCTGCGCTGTTTCTTTGCTGGGATACCAAATGTCCTCAAACAAATGTGCTGTCAAAGCTGAGATAGCAGTGGAGGGAACTACTGGACAGCAGTGAAAGGCAGAGGGGAAGGAAGGGGTGGGCTGAGAGACAGAAGTGCTTGTCACTCCTCTGCTTAGAGACATGTCTGTGGGACCGGCACCTGGGGTTTGTTGACTGAGAGTACATTTCAGTACATACTCACGTTTATGTGCACGTGAATAAATTAGGACACAAGTAGGTTATGGTATTTAAGCTTGTAGAGCAAGTCGGTGGCAAGGTGTAAATCTCCAGCAAGCTGATCCATAATGGATATTTAATTCTTTATGAAATGCGTAGCGCTTTCAGAAAAATTATTGAGAGAAAGTTTGTGGTGACTAGAGTTTGATTAGTCACTGGAAAATATGTGAGTTTCTGCTTACTCTTCCATGAATCCTTCTCTTAAGTGATGATTCACAGCCAGGAGAATTTATGCTCTGAGAAATCTTATGGTGCCTTCCTTGAATGTGCAAGTGTGTGTAATACAAGTATGCACATTTCAGGGAAGATTCTGTTGAGGACATAAGATGATTTATCTTTTTTTCGATTACCTAGGAATTTTTTTTTTTTTTTTTTTGTGTAAAGAGGTGATCTTCTTTTGTAAAATGATTTAAACCATATTTTAGTCCTTTAATCTTTGGAAAAGAAAGGCCACCTGTCTTTTTTATGTGTTTGATTTATTGCAAAATACTTGAAGAAAAAAAAAAAATCTAGTGACCATTTAGTTGTACGAGCACACAAGAAGTAGGTTTAAAGCATTGGAGGGCCATATTTAGAAAAAGGTCGTATAATATATCCGCTGATAAAATGCTCTTTCTGTGTGTAGACCAAGAGGTTAGGGTGTTAGGTAAGGTTGAAAGAGAAAAGGGAATAGATGTGTTAGTATTAATTTATTCTGAAGATTTTGTTTCTCAGAGGATGAAATACCTGTGTTTGGGAATGGCAGAGATGCAGACCTCATGCCAATGTAATTGCAAAATTACGAAGCAGGGGAATAAGGACTATTTAAATTGAGGCATTTGATGCTAATGATATGCCTCACTATAACACATAGTAACCATTTATGTTTTCTTCAGTCCAGACCTTTATTAATGCAGTAGACTGTCTTATACCTATTTTCATTTTTAAAAGAAAGATATGACTGATGATGCATAACATTTGATTTTAGGATTAACATGGGCTGATAATTTCACATTGTCTCTCTTCTCCTGTTTTTTCTTTATTTTTTTTCCAGAGTTTGTAGAACAAAATGACTGTGGCCCACTTATTTAGTACATTTGCCATCTCAAATTCATTTAGTGTTACTGATCGTTCACCTAACCTATGAAAAAGAATTATTAGAGATTGTTAAGATCACTTGAGATTTTCTTCCTGCTCAAAAGAGGAGATTTTATGGAATTTGTCCTCTAGACTATTTTTTTTTTTTTTTTTTAAAAAACAAAGAACTAACTTAGTAAATTGATGTTAGATGTAAAATTGTAGCCTGTGGGAGCTGCTCTGTTTTTTTCTCAATGTGCAAGATTGCACTGTGTGTGTTTTCAGATTGTGTTACATCACGAAGCAGAAATCAGTAGTTTCTGCAAAATGTTGCACCTGAATATTTAACGATCAAAGCTCATTGGAGAAGCAGTGCATCTCTAATATAATCCTGTAGATAATGGGACCAGATCAAGCCACAGACAATTTACAGGGTGAGGTGAAATTCAGGGATGCGTAGTTTAATGTAATAGCAATCTTATATATGTTGCCATGGGTGATGCTGTCCTAGCTACCAGGTGGGTTTTTTTAGTCTTCGCTGTTGTATTCTGTGAATCTTACCCTGCAGCATGTTTTCCTTGAAATTCAATTTTGCAAATAGTGCTTTTAAAATGTTTGCTAAAATGTCCTGCCAAAGAGAGCAAATTTTGGTTCCGTGTATCCATTTGGCTATCAGGTATGTTGGGAAAACTTAAACTAACACCTAGGAGACTACTTATTCAAGTGGCTTACATTCTTAAACTTAGGTGAGGGATTTTTTCCCCCCATAGGTTAAAAGCTAAGCTATTTAATTAGAATAGTTGTTAATGCCAGTGTGAACTTCCTTTACAGTGGAAAACATACGTTTTTCCCTTTGGAGAAGATGGTATAAACATTTAGAGCTTCTCTATCTTTCTGGGACAAGTGATGAGTATCTACATATTCTGCTGGAGAGTGTGAAATGAGTGCTTCTTTTGGCTTGAATGTTAGGCTTAACCTTGCCAGTTTCTACTAGTGGCTTTTATTTTTTTTTTTACTGCTATCAGAATTTTTTTCTGTCTGAATTTCCTCACTGTTTCAGACATAAAATAATAAATAAACTTAACTCACACGGAAAACCCCAAGTCCATATTCTGTCACTTTCCTTCTGTTTTATATTCTGAATACGGTTAAAAAACAGTATGTTGTTGCAAAGTGGATCCACTTCTTGCTATTTGTGGAGTATCTTTTCAAAGGAACATTAAAATTCACCTTTATTTTTTCTGTTTTGAAATTGCTGTGGTTCAGTTGTTACCGAGTGGATCTTTGTGTGAGTCTTCAACTGAGTATTTACAGCTTGGTTTCTGTGGTCAAATGAAAACATGAATGTGTGTAGCCTTTAGCTGTTTTCAAATCATTTCTTCCCTTCACCAGCTCAGTTCTGCCATGTTTAATGTTAACTTACAAAAACCAGACTTTCTGTCACGGCTAGCCAGTGAAATGGGGATGGAATGAACTTCAGACGTGAACACCCTTAATGTGATTGATCAAAGTGAGTGCGAGATCTAGGTGCTCCAGTACACCTTCCCCAAAGTCAGTTTTACGTGGCAACATTCTTGTTTTGTTTTGTTGCATGGAGTAGAATGTAAACTTTTATAGGCACACATGTAAATTTTACCCTATTCTTATCTCATTTTGTGAAAGTACCTTTTAATTTTTCATATGAAACCAACAGCCATTTGAGATGTATGGCCCCTTGAATTCAGAGCTCACACTGGGAAGGGCTGTAATATGTTGTTGCTGTGCTGAGCAGTTGTTGTGGTTTAACGTCAGCCGGTAACTAAGCACCACGCAGCCGCTCGCTAACCTGTCACCTCTGCAGTGGGATGGGGAGAATGGAGCAAAAAAAAAAAAAAGAGTAAGACTTGTGGGTTGAAATAAAGACAATTTAATAGAACAGCAAAAGAAGAGAGAAGAAGAATAATAAAAAAGAATATACAAAACAAGTCATGCACAATGCAATTGCGCACCAGCTGCTGACTGATGCCCAGTCCATCCCCGAGCAGCACTTGCTGCCCCTCGGCCACCTCCCCCCAGTTTACGTACTGAGCATGATGTCATATGGTGTGGAATATCCTTTTGGCCAGTTTGGATCGACTCTCCTGGTTATGCTCCCTCCCAGCTTCATGTGCATCTCCTTGCTGGTAGAGCATGGGAAGCTGAAAAGTCCTTGACTTAGTATAAGCACTGCTTAGCAACAGCTACAACATCAGTGTGTTATCAACATTATTCTCATACTAAATCCAAGACACAGCACTATACCAACTACTAGGAAGAAAATTAACTCTACCCCAGCTGAATCCAGGACAGCAGTCCAGTGAAAAGTTGTTAATTTAATGGTAATTTGTTATTGTACATGACAGCTATGTGTGGCCTGATTACGTAAGAACCTGTGGGTTTAAAAGGTTCATTTCTCTAAAGCTTATGTCAGTCACACAGCTAAATCCCCGGGGGACCCCTTGGCAAGGTAGTTATGTGTGCTTTCTTAAGATGCACTGCGCTGTTTCTCATGTTCCATCCTCGTAACTGTGTTTTCAGATAATTTTGTGGCTTACCTTGGGATGCTGAACGTCTCACTAAATCTCACTGTTTGTATGAGCTGAATTACTTTCCATGCCACATCTGTACTGTCACGCTGCAGGAGATTTCTGCCTTTGTATGACTTTGTCCTCTGAGGGAAGCCTCACATTATTCCCTTTAGAGTTACGCAAGCTCTGTGTTTCATTGCTTCTCTGAATAAAACAGACTGTTAAGACACACCTTGTATAGTTAATCTTTAATTCTGCGGAAGTGAGAACAAAGCCCTTGTCCTCACCAACCACCATGAAGTACATTTGCAAAAGGATACTAAAGGCTTTCTTCATTCACTGGGTGCTCATTTGCACATAGCCTGTGCTGCAGGGGACAGTTTCTGCCTTTCTGAATTGAAACTTTCTTTGGAATATTTTGTAATGCAAATTGTTGAACAAAAAACTGTATTCTGAAAACTGGTTCTTAAGTGCAGAATGTTACACATGAAAATGCAAATATATGCATATAGAAAATGCCCACCTTATGTCTCAGTCCACAGCACTTGGGTGATTGGAGTCCCTTATTTTCCTTTCTGAAACACTGCCAGTAGTTTCCTTTTAGCGTTCTTGAGACTTATTAAAAATACCTGCTGAAGTAAGTAATGCTCATGGCCTGATTTCTGACTGAAAGCCTCCTTTGAATCTCTTTGTAGGCTTTTTCTTCTCCATTAAGTATGGAACTCTGAGCTCTGATCCAAGCACTGTTGTGGCCACAAATCGTAGACTCCTAGAATGGTTTGAGTTGGAAGGGACCTTCAAAGGTCTATTCCAACCCCCCTGCAAGGAGCAGGGACATCTCCAACCAGATCAGGTTACTCAGACCCCTGTCCGGCCTGGCCTTGAATGTTTCCAGGGATGGGGCATCCACCACCTCTCTGGGCAACCTGTGCCAGTGTTTGGAAAAACCTCTAAGGTTTTCTGACTTATCCAATTCATATACAATCTGCCTGACTTTCCAGTCTAAAATTACCTGTCTTGACCGAAGCTGTTCTATGCAAATATGCCTTCCTACAGTGAACTTGCGTGGGCACTTCCAGCTCACACGAAGTGTTCTGTGGCATTGGCTGGTTTTAAGCAGGGTCCTTGCCCTAACCCAGTTGTCTGTTTGGGTGCTGAACGGTTGTGCTCCCAACCAGAGCTGGGTGTTGCGGGAGCATGTGGGCGAACGGAGGCAGAACTTCATCCTTTGAATAGCAGTGCTGGTTTTCTTCTTCTGGAATGAGGAGCACAGTGGCATTGTGTACAACAATGTAATGTGTTTTTTTTGTTTTTTTTTTTTTTTGCAGTTCTCCTGTTTACATCATTCTATGCCTGTGCTTACCTTATGTCTTACCTTCTGCTCAGCTTGCATAGCACCTACTGTAGTGGAATCCAAGCTCTGTTTTACCGCCTGCCTCTAAGTATAACTGAAGGAAAGGTAACAGCAATTCGTACCTGTAAGCGTGTGACTAAGTGTGATCACTACTGCCAGGTTATTTGAATGGAGAGCAGTGGAGATGTTGAGGATCAAAAGTTTATTGTTAAGTTTATGGCAGTAAAGAGCTCTAGCAGGCCCTCTGGAAGGCACTGAACAATTAATCTGTGCAGTCTTTGGAAAGTAGCTATGTAGTAGTGTAATGATCCATTGAATTAAGTGATTTGCCAAACAACACACAACAGCAGGAGCTGAAAATCAGCAGCTCCAGGCTCTGAACTGCCATGAATACTGAAGTCCAGATCAGAGCCTGAAATAGGATGGTAATTGAAGGTGCCTTGGAGTTCAGTCTCGTTAAAGAGCCGCTTGAGAGAGTTGTCAGAATCAGTAGGTAACTGATGAGGCTGCCAAGGAGATCCTTTTAACCCGTGGAAATAGCCACATAAAAGAATGGATGAAATTTAAACTAGCATCATAGGGTTCTTAGAGTGGCGCTAGACCTCTTAACTGTTTGGCTGGGGACTGGATGCGTTAGGAGCGTCCTCCTTGTCTTACTGGGTGTGAGTCAACTTCTCTGCAGGGCATACTTTGATTTATGTTTCCTTGGGAAATGCATTAATCTTCTTGCACTATTTGATGGAAACCGCATCTGCAAGCGTATTGGGTTTGACCTGCCGCCACAAGCTGTGTACATCCAGGTCTGTGTGTTTTCCAGGTGTGTCAGGCGCCAGGAATGTCTGTCTGTGAAGCCAGGTCAGAATGCGGCCCTGCAGTTTGCACGTGGGATTGAGAAGGAGGAAGGCTCCAGGACTTCAAGGCAGTGAGAAGACAGTGTCTGTGGCACTGTGCTTGTAGTTCTGGCACAGGCATGAAGTTACATTCTACAGATTGTGCTATAAAAGTTTATAGTAACTGCGTAACAGCTAAGTTGGTACTGTTGATTTACTAATCTGAGTCTGAAACATGTTGCAGCTTTTCCTGGACTGTTCCTTTCTAGGTTCAGTTGGGATCAGCCGTTCTGGACTTAGTGGACATCATGTGGAGCGAGCCAGGCAACCCCAGCTTACCTGGGGAGGCAGCAGAGCTTAGCATGAGACCAGAATTGATGCTTGTGCATGTCTCTGTTTTACTCCTCTGATTTTCTGCTTTGAATTTGCTTTCAATAATATAGACTAATACATCCTAAAACATGCTATAAAATGGCATTAAAAATATATGCAGGTAGTTTCTATTCATTTTCTGAAACTATAACATGTATTATCTCTTTCTTTCTATAAAATTCTGAAGAATGCTTAATAAAACTTACGTTTTGTGCATCTGTTTCGTATAGTATTTAAGTACACATAATGATATCTTGCCAGAATTTTGTAGGGCATACATAATATGTTGCCTGAAAAGTACAGGAATGTAAAATTCTGAATTTGATGATATTTTATATAGTATTTTGTCTCATCCCCCAGCCCCCATTTTTTTTTTCCTGTTACTGAACCATTCCTCTGTTTACTAAATGTTTAGCACTTAGGGTATAGTAATCTCTTTTTCAAAGACCATTTGGAGAAACAATAATGTGGTTACCAGTGTAAAGCCTGCGCATGCAAAAAATCCTTCTGCCTGTATGTATATACACATAATGTTCACACAAGAGAATGGGATGCTAGGGTTGAAAGGCTGTAATGCAAGGGAAAGAAGCGTAGTGAGTAAATGTAACTGAGAGGAGACATTGAGTAAGTTTGTGTGTTTGTTTCAGAGGTCAGTATGAGGTAAGAGCCACTTGAAATGACACCAGCAATACAGGTTGTGAAATCTGTTTTATTGCTGCTTATAGTTTATACTTTGAGGGGGTCTTAATGGTGTGATGTTTCATACGTGTGGATTTACGGGAGTCTTAAATGAAATATATGCTTCAGTTTGAATTTAAAACTGTGGTGTTCAGTAGGGATTTGTTGAATGAAGGGAAAGCAGAAGAGGTGGCTGGGGTAGCTCTTGTCCATGGTTAGAATGAGCCGGTGTGCTGTACAGTCCAGTGCCATTTATTGCAGCCATGAAACCTCCTTCTCTCTCCGTTTGGGTACTTTCCATCTCTGCATCCTGATTCTTCCCTGCTGATATTAATGTGAATTGGTGGACTTAGATAATCTTTTTCAGATGGTAGCATTTTGGGATGGATAATCGGATATACTGCTAGGGATCTGACTGAGACTCTGGATGGTAGAGGGATCAGAGTCATCAGTAGGAGCTTTTGGCTGCTGGTTATTTATGTCATGTAGTGAATTTATTTCAGAAGTTTGCATCTAAATTTTGGGGCCTTGGCCAATCTGATGTGCAGATCTCAAGGAGATGTTTTCATGGTGTCAGAGGGTGGCTGAGACACAGAAGTTGAGACATTAAAAGCTCTACTTGAAGGTGATTATGCTTGGAAAAATAAGTTTAAGAAAGATACTTGTGTTCTATGATTAGTTCAGGTTGACCTTTGAGGTGCCATTTTCCCAAGGTAAGTTTTTCAATGACTGGAGAAAGGAGTGTCTGATGGAAAGTTTGGCCTGGGATACTTTGGAAAGAGTAAGGAATTCCAAGTTGAATTAATGTTTCATTGTCAGGATTTAATTGATGAACTTCCTTGCTTTTGTCTCACTCCTTTCCATGTTGACATCATAGAAACCCAGCATTACACAGGCTGAAGCTTCAACCAGTATTCAGCTCCTCCTCTGTCGGCAGCAGAGTTGCGTTTTCGTTATGTTATTAATTGTCTTCTTTTACTGATGAGGTGCTCATTTAAAACCAGGGGTTTATATTGTGGCATTCTTAAATGCGTGGACAGAAACCCTCAGCTATTTTCCTTGGATATTGCTAGGTCTGCTAAACACATTTCAAGAGCAGCCATGAAATGTTTTTCTTCACTCTTCGTCCTGTAGCTTGTAAGTCAAGACTGTCCAGAAGTGGGATGAGCTGTTTATTTGTCTGGGCCACAGGCAGAACAAAACCACTTCCTCAGTTCTCTAATAAGTATCTTATCTTGAGAGTGCACATATTTCTATTTCAGTGCTGTCTCACTACTGCTATGCAGGCCATATGGCAATTGTTTGGTAAGAAGAGAGCTGACTTGGGAAAATGTGTATTTGTGCACTGTTCCCATTCTGCTGTGCTCTAATATGTACCTGTGCTCTGTAGAAAGCAATGAGTTAGAAGTGATATCACAGGTTATGTTCAATAACAGAGATCTTTTTGGAGTTGACCAGGAGAAAGCTCACAAACATTTTAGTTATTAGGCTGGATGTTTAGTTGTGGATTGCAAGCTGGTGCAATTTGCATTTCTTGCCCAGTAAACACCTGTATGTTTATATAGAGAGATATTTTATATATGCGTGCATGCTTTGAGTTGTTCGTCTTCCTGTTTCAGTCTCTGATGAAATGTAAGTGCAGTTGTACTGACTGAATGTTGTTTCCTTTCAGTGGATCTGATGGAAATAAAAGAGATTCGCCCAGGAAAGAATTCAAAGGACTTTGAGCGTTGCAAAGCAAAGCAAAGAGAAGAACACTGCTTTACTATTTTTTATGGTACCCAGTTTGTCCTCAACACCCTAAGCTTAGCCGGTACTTTTTTCTTCTTTGTTTCTTCTTTAAACCTACCGATTGAACAAATCAATGATATTGATGGAACAGTAGTGCAAAGAATACTGCGGTTTTGACTTCTGCAGTTCAGGAGAGCACCAGATGTTTGAAATCTGGAGACAGACCTTTAACTTAGCCCTTCTGCTGCATTTCTAATGTTTTGCTTTCAAATAGTGTATCATGTGAGTGTAGTTTCCAATTTGCTCAGTCATTTCTGGCAAGCTAGACTTTTGCTGGATAAATATCTCTAGTAACGTTTTCAACACTGGAGAGCAGAGGTGACATTATCCTCTTTAAAGTCAGTAAAGGATTTGCTGTTGTCTTCAGCATGGCCAGAATATTGCCTTGGCATTTTTAGTCTGGCCAAAATGATTCTGGAAACAATAGCCATAGAGTTAGACTACAGCTGCATCGCAGAAACTTTCCTATCACGCATGTGCAATTGCAAACTAATTTGGAAAAACAAAATTCTACTAAACCTCTTTTAAAGAAGTACTAGGGGACCGTAAATAAAATTGGAAGGTGCTAAATTGAAAATGAAGAGATCTGTGTGAAACAGAGGGAAGTTGTGTCCCAAACCTTTCCACAGATACAGGATACTTCTTATTTCAAGTGAGATTATCCAGCGTTGCAAACCCAAATATTTTGAAATGAAAAGGGATATAAGTTCTTACAGTGCATGCTGAATGCTGTTTCTAACCAGTGGTGTTTACAAAGAGATTTATCTTCTAAAAAGCTTGTGATGGATCGTTGATTTAGAATCATATGGGTGATTTATTTGAAGTGGTGGTTCTCCCTGTCCTGTGCAGTAACACGCTTGTCCATTTAAATCATTAAATTCATTGCAAAATCATAATGAGAGAAAAGATAAGTGCATTGTAAGCATTTTAACACTAATAGTAGCTTTTTTTTTTGTAATTGCTTATACATTGCAGTACTAGAAGACTGGTTTTTTTTTTTTTCAGTCTGATGCACTGGAAGTTAAAGACTGCTTGTGACTAATCCATTGTTACAAGCTTTTAACTTTAGATAAGTTTTACCATTGTTGGATGAAGTGTGTGAAAAATTTGAGTAGACAGCTGTACTTAAGTGCCGCTGTGGCAGGTACTTTAGATTGATTTCCTCTAACACCCCTTCCCCTCCTCCATGGCAGTTCTCAAAACCGAGTCTCTGCCAATACTTTGAAAACACTTGATACCGTGAGATACGTTGCTGTAATGCTGAACTGCAGAACAACATGATATAACTTTCAATTAAGGGGGAAATCCTTTTCCTTGTTAAAGCGCTCTGTCGTAGTTTCTTAAAACAATATAAAATAATTGTTACTTAAAGGGAATGGTAGCTGCCATAAAGGGCAGAATTGTTTTGGGAGAAGAATTGGTTTGGCAGTGGTACTGGGTGTTCTTTCCAAAATTGTAAGTAATTGAAAAACTTTTCCATGGGACCTGAGGCTGGGCTCTAGCTTCATCCTTGGGGGATAAAGCATTGTTTGAAAGTATGTTTAAATAAAATGTAATCTTCATCTTTTGAGAAACTGTTTTGCTTTGAAGGCAGTTAAAAGAATTTGCACAGATTATAGCTCCTGTGTGAAAGCAATTTTTCAGAACTGGTTTAATTGAATAATGCCATAATGAAATTTCAGAACCAGCATGCTAAAGCGATGGACTTTGCCCAGCTGAAGGCTGTCATGCTAGCATGTCATCCAAGGCCCAAAAAATTGATGTCAGCTTCCCTGGGGAAGGTTTTAGCAAGCACGCAGTTCATCATCTTGCTTCTGTTGGGTTGAAGCGCTACCAAATGTGATCGCATTAAATGATGTGGAGGACTCTTCTGGTTTTGGAAATGGAAAGGCAAACTAAGTTTAAAACCAAACAAGACAGTGATAAAGCAATTTGTAAGGTTGGGAGGAAGATGTACCTGGCTTGTAGTGTTAAGCCGTGTAGGGAATTTCAGATCTTTTTTAAACTTAACTTGTATTAAGTATTTTCTCTATAAGCTACACCAGTTTTGTACAATTGCTCCCTTCCTGTTCCTCTTGCCTAAGATTAGTTGGGAACAATCTGTATTTAGATAGATTGTATGTCCTTCAAAAGCCAGTACTTCACAATTTTTCTTTGTTTATTTCCTGGAATATAGTGAACTAGCTTTATGCTATAATGGACTGAGTTCTTTTGTCTCTGCACTTTAAGTTGCTTTAGATCTAGGTCCCTGGGCTTTTGCCACTTTGGAGATAGAAGATAAGAAAATGAGTTTTGATTTTGTTACTACCAGAGCTCAGCAGCAGTTTCGTAGTCTTCCTGGTGAGACATTGAAACTTGCCTACCCTGATAAGCAAACTTATAAAAGAAGATGTTTTTTGACAAGAGCTTCCAGAGTTAACCCTCCTACTCCCAAATTTATGATGTTTTTTATTAGTTTTATTATTAGCAACACGAAGCTATGCAGTGAGATCTATCAAAGAGAAAGGTTAATCAACAGCTTTATATACTAGGGTTTATCTAAACATCACAAATTGTCTTGGTTTTGGGTTGATTTTGTTTTGATATTTCTCATAGTATTTTTTTTTTCAGCTGACTCTAAAGATGATGCTGATAAATGGTTATGTGGCTTGAATATCTTGTATCTAGAGGTCATGAGCGCTCCCACACCTGCGATCACAGAGAGGTATGTGGACATATTTTCACTTTATGAGACTTAATGGTTTTTTTGGAATTGAAAGTGGAAAATCTGAAAGAAATTTTTAAGATGCAACAAGTGGTGCCTGCCAGTTACCTTAAGAATAAGTACTCTCCAGTTAGTGTATGATACAGAAAGCTTACATGGAAATTCTCCATGTCTGTTTTGCACTATACACATTTTGGAGTTGTACTGTGCTGCATGCACTACTGTGGACTTGCAGTTTACCTTGTTCTGTATACCTTTTCATGAGGTCACAAGAACATCTGGTGAAGTGTGTGTTGACTTTTTGGAAAATTCAAATGTCTTATGCAATCACAACAGACTTGCTCTAGTAGATGTCCATGTGTCCTGTCCCCCAGTAATTCTGAAGTGTGGTTTTGTGGTTTCTCCTCTTTATTGGACCCACTGCATTGTATGACAGTGTGATCAGCTGACTCAGAGAGCCAGACTGAAAATGAACATTTTTAAGGACTTTTTTGGGCAGCAAGCCATATGATGGTGAAACTGCACCCTTAATGCTTCTGAGGATGTTGCATGCGAAACTGCTCATGCTCAGAATGCCAGTTTTGTTGACAATCTTTTAATGGTGTCTCTGTACGTGATGGCTTTTCATCTCTGCTGACATTTTTGTCTGTGGTCACTGCTGTGACCTACAACTACCTGTTGCGACCTACTACAACAGGTCAGCTACCTGTTGTGAGGATGTACCCTGTCCTTGCTCGCTATACTTGACCAAATTGTGGCTTTGATGTTGATGTTGTCTTAACTACTTGCTGTTCCAGTTGGGGAGAAAGTATTCTTATCTATTTTTACCTGTTGTATGGTATTGCAGCGAGCTGCTGTACGAAGTGCTACTGGGTTCCAGGCTGTGTTTGTGCAGCAGAGCGAGTCCCACAGAGACTGAGGATAGGCTTAATAATGACATACTGTATTCATCCTTTAGATCAAAATTGTGTGTTCTTTAAGCCAGCAGCCTCAGCTGGCATAAGTCATTATCTTGATGGAGTTACTCTAGTTTAGGTTAGCTGAAGTTTTGGCTCACTTTGTCCACTTAGTATTTTTACAGCTTCTGGTTATGCCTGTGTTCTTTTCTGTCCTGCCTGCCCTTCCCCTTCCTGTGTTGTTTATGTAGCTTTAAAATGCAGCATTAAGCAGCAGAAAAGTATATATTTACAAATATCTTTATAAAACTGGCTGAATCCTTAGATGCTGCACTGGAAATGTTTTTGCATTATTAAAGGAGATGACTTCTGACTCTTAAATATTTCTATTGAATTTCATCTATGGATTTCTGATATTTCATTGGCTGTGTTTTCTTTATAATTCTTAGGTTAAACCTTTTTTTTGTTCTTTTTTTTCCCCTCTTTTGCACAAGCTGGCTGAGAAAGCAGATCTATTCTGTTGATCAAACTAGAAGAAACAGGTAAGAAGCTCTCTTTGTTCAGTTTGTTTTTACCGAAGTTTTGTTGCAGATTCTAACGTGGAATGAAAAGAAATAAATAATTCTTTGTCTAAGATGTGAAATATGAGACCCCTGAAAATAGTATTGGCTCTTGCTTTAGCTGCTTGAGTTTTGCCTTTTGCTAAACACAATGTGTTCATAGCCCTAGCTCATGTTCGTGTATGTGGTTTAATGAGGAAGCAAATGATGACAAATAAATAGAATGTTAACCCCTCCTCTCCCATGTCTGTTACTTCACCATGATTTTGTTCTTTATCTGGAAGATGCATTTTATTCTAAGGTGCAATTCAGTGTAGAAAAGTACATACGTTTCCTCTAATTTAGATCTTTTCCTAAAAGCAAAATAAAGCGTGGTGTTTCATTCGGTGAATGAGACTGTTATTGCAGGAAATAACACTGTTCTGCACACAGCCTGTGGCATTGTGCAGCTGGCTTCAGTGTAAGCTGAGATGCAATTTCAAAACAGCATTTCCTAAGCTGATTTGAGTAGTGAAGGGGGAAGTACCATCCTTTACTGTATACTGGCTTACAGCTCCTGATGTATCTTGAAAAATTAGCCCTGCAGTGGGGTTATGTTGGCGGGGATCATGAAGCAAAAGCAAATGTTAGGAAAGAGAAGCTGTGGCTGACAGTATATATCTGCTGGAGAGGTTTCATTTGTTGCTTTAGGATTGTTTCATCACTGCATGGCAGTCTGGTTAGGATCAAGGGGACTTGCACTGTGGAGAGGGCAGTTTTTCGATCTTTTGATAGATGATTCATGCTTTTAGAAAAATTCAAGAAAGGAGTTTGGACTGAGTTTCATTGTATTTAGTGTTGCAGTTTCTAGGGAGGTTGATTGTAAAGGTTAGGCTTCCAGGCAAGTCCTGTTTCACAGGTTGAGTTTTTTCCAGTGGTAATGAAGTCCCAGCTCTTTGTTTTGGCTTGCACTTGTCTGGCCAGAGGAAATTACTTGTGCTTGGTGTTTAGGGTATAAACGGAGTGCTCATTCTTGGTCCTAAAAGAAGTGTTTTTTTCCAGAGGTCTGGCGACAGGGCGGAAAGCCAGGAATTTCCTGAGTTCTAATCTGGCTTTGGCATGGATTTTGGCTAAGTTCCTTCTTGCTTTGCCTCTTTCCCTCTCTACACAATGGAGATGAGAATATCTCGCAGAGCAGCTGCTTGTATGGACACTGTAGAACAGAAGTATTGCTTTCATCGAGGTGCTAATTGTTTTTGTTGCTTTCAAATGACTCTGTCCTGACCCTGTGTTTTTAGAGAGTTAATGGCTTATGAATTGCACTGTAGGTCAAGGCAGAGTACCTTACCCTGGTTTTCTCGGGTACTCTTGGTATTGCATTAATGTTTTGTGGGCATTGGCCCATGTAGGACCATGGATGTTGTGCCTGCATTCTCTTGACTCTTCTCTGCTTCTTTTTGCTGCCATGGATTCCCCTCATCTTCCACTCTAGGACTTGCCTCTGTGCCCTTCACATGTTCCACTGTAATGCCATGTCTTTCTCATTGAGATCTCACACCGGCGCCTACCCACAGTACCCAGAGTTTGAGTCTGTGTCTTAGAGCATGAGACCTAATTTCCATTCTTTGCTATCCAAAGACAAGTTGAATAGTAGCTGACTGAAGTGGAGCTACAGGAGATGGCTGAGTTGGTGTACCAGCTTGGTGGTACTGAATGAGTGACGTCTCATTCTTTCCTTTTCCTCTACCATCTCTACATGCTGCTAATCAAGCACTCCAGCTCCTTTTATTATTCTGGCTATGATACTAATCCGGACATGAGGTGAGCTGAGTGAGCTCATGAAGCCAGTGGAAGACTTGTTCTATCTCTTTCTTGGCCACATAGTTTTTTTGGTGGCCTAGCAAGTTGAATCAGGTTAGCAGACGGTGTGATAAGCATCACAGCTGGCCTGCTGAAGCAGTGGGACCATAGCAACAGGAGAACAGAGTGTGGCACAAAGAGAGGAGTTGGGTTTGCTTCTTGTAATAGCGGTGAGCTGTTAGATTGGCTCACCTCTACCTATGGCAGATTTAAAGCCTTTGGACACCCAGCTCCTTCGAAATCACCCCTCTCTCTGTTCATACAGGAGTTATTCCCCCACCTCCTGTTTCCCTTTTGATAATAAGTATAGTAGATACTGTGAGCTGCCCTGAGCTCGCAGTGAAGGATGCTATGGCAGTGGCAGCTGGGACACTGGAATAAAAGCTGAAGTTGATGAGAAGACTGGAAGATGTGAAGAAAATTGAAGTTTTCAAAAGAAGCTATTCAAAGGTTTATTTCTAACACAAAGTCTTCCTTCAACAAAAGAAGTTTGATGTATACATGATTTGATGTATGGCCAGAAAGTGTTGCAGCAATTAATAAATTTAGCTCGGTGTAAGTATTGCTTAAATACTTGCTGTGTGTAAGCACTGTGTTGCTTAAAATCTGAAATAAGTATGTCTTATTTGAAAGGTCTTACTGATATCTAGGGAACTTTGTTTTTTGAAGTGTTGCTGGTATATCACTGGACATTCCGAAACTCTCTAGAAAGGGTCAGCAGGTCTGTGTAAATGAACCTGGAAGGCAATCCTCTCTGGGGAGATTTGGTTGTGAGAGGAGGATGAGGTCATGTTCAGTTGTTGGAGAAGGGAAGAGTCTTGCTGCTGCGAATCAATTTTACTATCCAAGTGAATAACAGCTGGGGAAAAAGGTTATAATGGTAATAAAAACTGGAGCTTTTTGTTTTCTGTTTCTGCTAGTTTGTTTGGTATATCCTTTGTGTAATGTTTTCTGTGTCTGTATTCCAGTTTCAGTGGAACTGCAACAATGGAAGAAAGGCTGCAGTTCATCTGACCGTGTTTAAACATCTACATTTGAGCTGATCATCTAGGTCTGATTAATTGTTGATAGAGAGAAATGGGTGTGTCTGCAGCACGGTTCTTTTCATCCTAATACGGATGCCCAAATTAATTCAAAATGCTAGACATGTCTAGCTTGCTCGTGTGTAGGTGTTACATTTATACAAGTTTGCAGTAATGTGAGATGAGCCCTACATGTTTTTGTGTTGATAGAAAATATATTAGTAGCTGACTAGATAAAGCAGAACTGAGTTTTTTCTAATCTTTTTTTTTTTTTTTTTTTTCCCCAGTATCAGTCTTAGAGAGCTGAAAACTGTCCTTCCTCAAGTAAACTTCAAAGTGAACAGCGTGAAATTCTTGAAGGATAAATTTGTGGTAATTACCTGATAAATTCTATCTGTTTAGTATTTTCTGGTAGGTGTTGTTATTTCTTCTCAGGATACTGCCTATATTTTTGCTTCATGTACAGTTAAATAAGTTAGATTGGTTCATTTCTCAGCTTGGCTTTGCCTATATGTAAGGCTATAAGAAAATATAGACATAAATGTTCTTTCTTTTCGTTGCACAGTTGACCGAAGCCAACATTGGGTTTTGAGCTCCTGTGCTGATACTATGCAAGTACATAGGAATCTCTTTTATGTTTAAGATAAAATTCATATATAAGAAGATTTTTTTTTTTTTTTCCAATATCAAGGAGTAACCTCTTCAATGCAACGTGCTAATATTAATAACTTTTGAAGGTCGTTTCCATTTCTACAGGAATTGTAAATATCCCCACCTTTTCCTGCTTTCCAACTTTCCACCCTTAAAGCATACATTCTTGCGCTGTTGCTCCAGCTAACAATGACTGAACGAGGCACTACTTCACTCCCAGTAACAGTGGAAATGGAGGCAGGGTACAAAATGCAAGGCCAAAGATACGGGCTAGGAGCACTATGTCACAAACCAAGAATCTCTGTACTTGTTCGTATTCTTAAAAAAAAAAAATTAAAAATCATAAGTGGTTAAAATGAATGAAGTTGAACAGAATGTGTGAGAGAGTGGCAGCTGGAGTAAGAGTAACTTGTTTACTGTGCAAATGCTGTTCAGGGAGTTCCAAATTCACTGCATGCTATTTTCTGTTGTAGGAAATAGGCGCTCACAAGGAAGAGCTCAGTTTTGAACAATTTCATTTGTTTTACAAGAAAATAATGTTTGAACAACAGAAATCGGTAAGCTTTTTCATAAGTAGTCTTCATACCGTTCAACTGCTTGGTCAGAATAAAGAGTGAATGCTGATTTTTTTGTTTCTTTGTTACTGATTTTCCTTTTTCCCCCATTCTTGTAACAGAAAAAAAGGTATAGTACTGTACTTGATGTGTAGATAACAGTCGCTATCAGCAATTGGCTTAAGAAGATTAATTCATGTTGCTTGTTGTGTGTTGGTAGTAGAGATACGCACAGATATAATAACAGAGTTTCTAGGAAGAACTTTTTTGTGAGTTTATTCAGGATGTAGAATGTCTTTATGTTAGGCGTGGCCGATCTGTTTATTGATAGGAGCAAGGTTTTTCCATACTCATATTAATCTTTTATCACTGAGAACATTCTGCAAATCATGTGGATGTGTCCTGAGCATCAAATAACAGCTGTTGTTCTTGTCTCTCATGCTTGGAGATTACCGGTGGTGAGTCCATTCCAAGGTGTGCATCAGGCAGTCCTTGGGAGGCGTGAGTGCAGTAGAATGTATAGGCAACTGCCTAACTACTGTTGCCATGTATTCGTTGCACAGGTTCATGAAGTTGGTGGAAACTGCATACATTTAGTGACTCTGAAATTAGGAACCCTTTAAAATTGTATGAAAACACATAATTTGAAATTGCTTGCATAAATATCTTTGTTGATGACGTGTTTATTGTTGATTCAACTTGCAGTTGCTAAAATAGAAGCTTTGATAGTGAAAGTCAGTCTCTTTTGGTAATAGACCTTTCTTGTGCTGTTTAAAAGTGATGCTGAAATTACTGTGAAGTAATAAAGAATCTGCATTTACGGACAAGGATTTAGTTTTGCACGTGACAGTCTAGTTACTTAGCTCGAGCAGAAAGTTGAAGAATAAAACACAGAATAAGGAGGCTATCTGACTTCCTTAAACTCTTGTTATCGCTCTGTGTGGATCATTTCAAAGAAACTCCTCAGTTTGCTCAACAACTGCTTTGGGTCAGTTGATAAGTTTCCTGTGATCTGTAGCTATGCTGCTCCAGGCTGGAAGCAATTTAGGTTTTATATTCACATGAATAAAAGTGATGGATGATATGTAATTCCAGTTTTCTTGGGATATCAAACAATAAAAGCTCCCCAGAAACTTGACCGATTGTGTGTGTGAGGTGCCTTATCAATAGCAAATTTTTGCCTGAGGACTGCGTGTGTTCACACTGAAAGGCCTGAAGTGCAGTTGTCAGCCTTGGCAGTATGTTTTTTTCTTACTCATTTAACTCAAAATGTATCTTGCTGATTTGTACGCAGCCTCTCTAGAGCAGAAATGTGTATATTTCCCTTTCGCAAACCCATGGACATTATTAGATGGAATTAGATAGAAAATTGCATATTCTTTTATTATTTATCTTTTCTGTCTTATTTGTGTTTTTTGTTTGTTTTTTTTTGTTTTTGTTTTAAGATTCTTGATGAATTCAAAAAGGATTCCTCTGTGTTCATTCTTGGGTGAGACTTAATTTGTATTATTTTTCCACATTTCCATAAGGTTGTAGTGCTGCAGGATTGTTTTTAAATTTCATCACTGGTTTTTTGTTCTGATGCTTTAGTAAGTGAAAGGAAATGATACATCTTTTTGCGTTCAGAAAGGTGAACTTACCGTGGAAATAAGTCCTGAATATAATTTGATATGTTTTTATTTTCTGACTACAAAAATGGCATGGACTTGAACAAGTGAATTTACCTATCCTCTGATTTTTTTGGAGGGCTGAACAGAACTATTGAAGGACAAATTAACAGAGAAATTTTAACTTGTCTGGAGAGTGGTGTGATGCACAGGCTTTGCTGATAGTAATGGTTTCTGCATCTTTCACTTGAAAATTTAAGTAAGATGTGTACAGCATGAAAAAGGAGGTCACAGGCATTGCTAACATTTTAAGGGAATTAAACCAGTTTATCTTGGTTTTCAATATCACACCAGCAGATTAAGGAAGTTACTTTAAAAGTTTGCTCTGAGTGTATTGCGTATTCCCTTAGCCCTGGTCATGCCATGTGAATTAAACTTTGTGAGACTGCTTAAAAGCACAGATTTATCAAGGATGGGCAGGTTATTTATACCTTATTTGTACCAGATGATGTGCAATTTGTGTCTTACAAAAGGGAAAGCAGTTGTACTGCATTTTCTTGGTGCAGCTGCATCTCACCTCCTTTTTCAGGAGGTTTTGATCTATCACAGTAGATAATCTGAATAATACGTGGAAGGAGTTACCTGTGGAAGTGTAGCTCGATGATCATTTAAGAGAACAGTGTCTCTGTATGCCTCAGCTAAACTTAACACCACCCCTGTCAAGTAAGTGCTGCTCATTTGCCTCAAATCAAAAAGCAGAGATTTTCCTAATGAATCACTATCAAAAATACATCAGGAAACTAAGAAGCTTTATTTGAAGGTTCAAAACACAGGAATTAGACAATACAATATTACAGGCCTAAGCAAAATTCCATTTAAGTTATAAAAAGGTTCTTGGTTGTGGCAGCACGTTTATACTGTAAATCCAAGATACAAATCCATGTCATTTTCTGCTATAACATCTGATGGCACTTGCTCTGTTATTTCTTTAGCTTCACTTTCCCTTTCTTTTTTTTAAGAAATACTGACCGTCCAGATGCTTCAGCAGTTCATCTCCATGACTTTCAGAGATTCCTGCTACATGAGCAGCAGGTGGGAAGAAATTCTGATTTTTTTTTTTTCTTGAGGCTGTCTCACAGAATTCTCTGCACATTAAAAAGAAATATGATGTGTCATAGAATCTGATTGATGTCAGCTGTGATACTAGGCCTTGGAAAGATTTTTCCTTCTTTCTTGCCATTGAAGTTCACAAGAACTACTATTTTTCATCTATATAAAGACTCTGAAGATGCACCAGATGACAAGAGGGAGGACAAAGTAAATAAGGTTTTAACAGGTCTGCAATTTAGTCGTGTAGATAAACAGACAAGGTTAGAGGTAAACATTGGATGTATGTCAGAGTTGATAGCCTGGCCTAGTTACAGCTGTCATCAAAGGTATGTCTGAGGTAATGCCTTGGCCATGGCCCCATTTTAGCAACTCTTACATAAAAAGCAGAGCTGACTGCCTGCATTCGAGTCAAAGGTAATTTTCTGTTGAATGGAGCCAGTTTGATGTCCCATACCAGCAAGCAGATAAGGATGGAAGCAGGGATTGGAACTGTGTCTTCAATTTCTTCTGTAATGTTATTTAGCGCAGACACCACGGGGGAAGAAAAATGTGCGATATTTGCTAGGCGCTGCTAAGCTCCAGGTTTGCAAATATGATTGAAAAGTGAGATCTACACTTCCTGTATAAGCTTGCTACTTTCTTTTTCTCACTATTTCACTGTGTTAAAAAGATGTTCAGATTGCACTTAGAAATGAGAGCATAAGGCATATATTTCAAGGAGGCGATCTTTTTTCTGTGTATGTGCATGCATGCATATGTGTACATATGTAGTGTGTATCTTGTGGGCCTGCAGTCTATATAAAGGTACTGAGGTGGAGATCCAGTTTCCCCCTTAGACATCACAGAGGAAACTCTGAAGATATGTGGATACAGTAAAATATATTGACAGTAAAGTAGCCAAGTGAGAGAGGTCTGTCTGTTCGTTATTTGATTTTATATGGCATAACACCACTTCTAAAGTATTTTTTCTACTGTGTTATTATTATTATTATTATTGTTATCTGAAGGAATCTTGGGCACAAGACCTCAGTAAAGTCCGAGAACGAATGACAAAATTTATTGATGACACTATGAGAGAAACTGCTGAACCCTTCCTCTTTGTTGATGAGGTAAGATAGTGATACTTTCTAATAGTTCCCTGTGGACTTTTTTTCTTTCACTGCTAGTTCCTAATTTGTTAACTGGAGGACAGGTCCTCTAGACTTCTCTTGCTACATTGCTGTGTTTCTTTTAGTCTTGTATGATAAAAACATTAAAATTCAGTCTCTCTCTCTGTGTATTGTAGTTCCTTACTTACCTTTTTGCAAAAGAAAACAGTATTTGGGATGAAAAATATGATTCAATAGATGTGCAAGACATGAATAATCCTTTGTCCCACTACTGGATTTCTTCCTCTCATAACACGTAAGTTACCAAAAGTTTGTTGTCTATCCCTGTTCAAATAGACCTAGCACCTATTAGGAGAAAATAATAGTTGTACTGCATGGATGGGTGAAACTTCCCTAAAGCCTGATGTAAATGTGGCAAATACAGTTTGTGGGACTCCTTTTCCTCCTTCTTTTAAGATCTTAGAGATTCTAAGATACAACTGAGCTCAACTGCCAGAAAACTCAAACCCTGAATCCTGTTGTAAAGATAAAAAGATACATACAGTCTCCATGACAGGAGAAAATATATCACTTGGTGAGTGAGTGGGAAATGGCTGAAATTGCGTGCCTGTCTTTTAAAATTCCTTTTACTCCTTAGATACCTGACAGGAGACCAACTTCGAAGTGAATCCTCCACAGAAGCTTACATCAGGTGCCTTAGAATGGGATGCCGATGTATTGAGCGTGAGTAGAGTTTGTGGAGTGGTTTGTAACATGATCTCTATATAGAGTTTACCCTGTTTACCAAGAAAGAAAAAAGAACCAAAATCAAGAACTAGTTTGTTTTCTGAAGTTGAAGTTAGTCATATAAAAACCACAGATTCCCTAAATTGTTTTTCTTATGCCTCGCTATTGCCCTGTTCACTTGCTCTAATTCTTGTTCGCCTGAATTTTAAGATGGTCTTTTTAAATTTCATCTCACTGTACATCAAAAATTCAATCCTGGATCTTCTATATGAAAGCATAGAGTTTAAACTGGAATTACTTGTGTAGCATAGACAGTTTATGTGCCTTCATTGTAATACAGACTAGCCTAAGGCACAGAGATTTTTGTAATTTGGTGCCATTGTTCATCCTGTTTAACTTGCTTGTAAATCGGTTCATCTCTTTGTGCATTTGTTCTCCACTAACTGTGTATGCATCTTCATCCCTATGCTTCTGTGCCTTATTGACAAGTTTGACTTTAATTTCATGTTATTTCACCGGTTACTTGATAAAACAAGTTGCCACTGCAAATTTGATCTCAAATTAGAGTTTCAGGGTTAAAATCAACAAAATAGATAAGCTGTCAACTTGCCACTTGTTGGAGTGTATTTATCCCTGGAAAATTACTGTAAACTAGTAGACTGACAATATAGCTGCCTGAATTCCTTATTTCCGGATTCCCACATGATAATGCTTTGGAAAAATTTTATATTGTATTTTATTTGTATTGTTCTTACTTAAGTGAACATAATTCCATCTGTCAGAGACATAAATTCATCTAATAGAGTATTTTATTAGAATGTTAAAGTCTGTGACTCAGTATGTGGAGCACTGAAGATCTGGATGTGTTCTTTCTACTACAGTTATTTAAGCAACTGCTTGGTCTCTTCCTTTTTCCACTGATTGTCTTTCCTAGTGGATTGCTGGGATGGTCCTGATGGGAAACCCATTATTTACCATGGGTGGACACGGACAACAAAGATCAAATTTGATGATGTCGTACAGGCAATCAAAGATCATGCCTTTGTTGCATCTGAGTAAGCTTTGATTTATTTTCCTTAAGCTTGTTTGCATACGCTTAGAACTTCCTGAACTTCTTTTCTCTGTAATCTAGAGCAAAAAAGTAATAGGGGAATAATGACATTCTAGTAGTCTTCAGTATTGCCGGATGTTGGCGTTTAATAGATTCAGTTTTGAGGAAAAGTCCCATTACATAACAATTTGCTGCTGAGGAAGACAGTGAGTACCCTAATGCGGTTCCTGTCTCCTTGCCTGGGTCATCTTTTATTAAATAGAAGTGTGAAAGTTCAAATGCTGAATAGTATGTCTTAAATTTAAAAAAAAAAAAAAATACTACAAGTGACAAGAAACGTATCTGTCAGGTGATGTTCATGTTGTAGGGGAGGTCTAAGCTGAGAAGGTGGGGAATTCATAGCGTGGCTCCAGAACTGATAACATGGATTTAAATCTGTGTCGCTGCTCTGCCCTTACATAACTTGTATTGAGATGTCTCTAACGTGAAAAATATTGCCCAAAAATTGGGAAGGAGATAGGACTGTCCTTGTCCTGTTTTTCCACTTTACCAACTGGACACAGAGAAGTGGCACAGTGTCTGCACAGGCATATTGTGTTAATGACAATAATGCAATAATAAATATTGCATTATGGTTTCAGACCATCAGTACTGTGAATGCAGTGTGATGCTTTCCCTACTTGCATTAAGGGATAGGCTATCAGAAGGAATATTGAAGCATTTCCTGGAGATGTAGGGACAAAATTAGAAAAGCTAGAGCTTATCCGGACATGAAATTGCTTGGGGATGTGAAGGACAGCAAGACAGACTTCTACAGGTACAATTGTAACAAAATGAAGATTCAAAAAAATGTGAGGCTGCTGCTGAATTGGACAGGACACTTAGTGACTGGAGAAGGCTGAAGTACTCAGTGCTTTCTCTGCCTCAGGTTTAAGTATTGGGGCTGGAGTACATGATCTCCAAAGGGAAGCTTGCAGAGCTAAGTTTGTTTAGCTTCGAGAAGAGGTTAATGAAGGAGTCTGGTTTCTGTCTTCCACTGCCTAGTGGATGATTATAGAGAAGATGGAGCCAGACTCTTCTCAGAGCGCATTTGAAGGAAAACAGACACAATTTTGATGAGAGGAGAAAAATTTTCACATAATAGTGCTTTAGCACTGAAACTGTGCCTGTAGAGCTTGGAAAGAATCTTTGTCCTTGAAGACATTAAAATCTTGGCTGGACAAAGCTCTGAGCAACCTGATTTAACATAAGAATTGAGCCTTCCCAAAGAAGAGATTTGGACTAGATTTGGTCCCTTCTGACCTTAATGATTCTATGATTGCACATCTGTTATTATCTGTTGTGTATCTATCTCTATTCATTTTGTCTTCTTGTTTGCTGTAAGTATTTTCTTTGATCCTTGGGGGTGAGGGAGGGTACTGTTTTCCTTGCCTTGCCGGTTGTAGCAAAAAGAAATTGTCTTCATTCACCCTTTGTTTCTCCATCAAAGATACCCCGTCATTCTGTCAATTGAAGAGCACTGTAGTGTCGAGCAGCAGCGACACATGGCCAAAGTGTTCAAGGAGGTATTTGGGGATCAGCTTTTAATGAAGCCTGTTGAAGCCAGTGCTGATCAGCTACCATCACCAACCCAGCTGAAAGAAAAAATCATCATCAAGGTAGGCTTGCTTTGTGTGCTGGTAGATAAAATAGGAAAACAAGAGCAGGAGCCAGAAATACTACTTCTGGCTTCACAGCTTAGTTGTTAGGTTTGTTGGGAGACAAGAAACCCCGTGCTTGAAGTGTGTACTAGTAACATTTTGCAATGGGGTGTGGAGTTTGGTAACACTACATTGCTATTGGTTTTCTGTGCAGTAAGTGTTGCTAGTTCAAGTGCCAGATTGAAAGTCAGCTCTTTTCTAAAGGTCTTCCAGCTCCTGAAATGTCACTGCTGAATTTCAGCAAGGGTTCACTGCTTCAGATGCTCATCATAGACTACTTACACAACGTGGCCTGCTTACAAATAATAAAAGTACATTCTTGAATAGAAACTTAGATTGGTATTATTAATTTTTTTTTTTTTCAAAGAATGCCTCTCACTCAAGTGAAATGCAGAGCACTTGGAGGCTGCACACTTAAGTTGCCAGGATTGCTTGCCAACTGCAAAAATTGATGAGTATTTACTAACTTGCTGTGATTTACATATGCAATTAGTGAGCCACTTGTGAAACATGGAGGTGCTCCTATTAGAAGGCAGTCACTGTTAGTGTCTTCCCTTCTGGGCAATGCAGATGCTCTACTCAGTACTGTTGTGCGACACCATGAGGCAGATAACCCAAAGAAGACTTCTCAGATTGAAACTGCAGTAGAACTTTTTGTAAGACAAAATTAGGTGGAGAATCTGAGGGCTGCTCATGATCTCTTCAGTAAAATAAGAATTATCTTTGTCCATGCTTCGGTTTTCCAGCTCTTGTAATGCATGCTATATATTAAACTTCTGAACAGAAGAAATAAGGGTAGATAGATACACACATACAGCTCTCGAATGTAAGACTGACAAGAATAACACCCCACTATAAGGTGCACAAGTTCTGTGCTTAGATTTTTGGGTGTTTTTTTCCCTCCAAACTGCCTGTTGTTACCTTGCAGAACACAGAGGGGAGTTACATAGGTACATGAATAATAACATGACAGATCTGATGTTAAGGGGATTACAAACTACTGTGACTCTGCATGAGAGAACATCCACATTACTCTGTCCTGTCTAAAAAAGCATTGAAGAGTCTTTAGATAGATCAGCCCCTGCTAGTGAGCTAGTTGTTTTATTTGGCTTTTGTTTGGAAAATGTTGTCAGTAAACAGTCAGAGGAAATTTCTACTTAAGGGGCCTGTGGGATTTTTCGGGTAAGCCTGTCAAATTGAAATCTACCTACAGTAGCCTACGCAGAAGTGAATGTAGTTGAGAACTAATAGATATGAGATGATTAATCCCATCATTAACTGTAGTTAAGTATTTGATGTTATCATTAGCCCCTTGAGCCACCGTTTTTGGTGAACGGTCTCAAGAAAGTAAAACTTATCCCATCTTCTCCTAAAAGACTTCCCTTCTGCTAATTTTTATAGACATAAATATTATGACAAATTTAGTATGTGATTCTGTATGAGTGTATGAATATGCTGGGTTTTTTTTTTTTGTTTTTAAGCACAAAAAACTGGGGCCAAAGGGAGACATTGATGTGAACCTGGAAGACAAGAAAGAAGAAAAAAAGCAACAAGGAGAACTTTACATGTGGGACACAATAGAACAGGTATCATTTATGTGACATTTGCTACAGTTTGTTACTAGGTTGTGTAATACTGGAAATTTATGTGAATTTTCTCAATATTTGTGTAAATAGTTTGTCAGTTGAACAGATGTGAATGAGAGGAAGAAGATATATTTATTGTTATATCTTGTTTTGAAATTGTGGTCAGTGAGTTTCACTATACCTTAATGGTTTTAATATCTCTCACCTTTTAGAAATGGACTCGGCACTACTGTGCTATTGCTGATGAAAAGCTGTCATTCAGTGATGATATAGAACAGAGCGCTGATGAAGATTCATCAAAGGTGATGGCTATGTTTTGTTGTTTAAGCATGCTCTTTTTATTCTCTCTGATTATTTCAGTGTCTACAGATGTGTATTTTTTATGTTGATGTTGAAATTGTAGAGGACCTGTGTCAGATAACAAGTATATCTGGAGATGAAAAATGTTTTAAAGGGTCTTTGCCAAGGTACTCCTAGTTAACCCTATTTTTAATAAAATAACTTTTCCCTTGGTTAATTGAGGACTTGCAAAGAGGAGTACAAAGACAATGAAATATAGTTTTGGTACTTAAATGCCAATGCTTATGTGTGCACTGACAATCAAAGTCTTAGCCTTTGGCTAAGTATTATGGCTATTCTCAAACTAGACAGTATGATGACCCAAGGTTTGTTGTGTTAGTAATACAGCACACCTCTTACACAGTGCATCTTCTTCATTTCACATTTGCAAAGTGTTTGTCACAGGTGAGCATGTATTACTTAACTGTTTTGCATGGTAAAGCAGAACCATGTAAAGGATTGCAATAGCAGTGATGTTCAGCATGGTTTCTTGTTCTGACCTTTCGGGTTTCCATGCACGCTCTTTCATGCTAATCTGTATGTGCGTGGTTCAGAGTTCTCTCTGCGCGTGCGGAACATTTTACCCATTCACCTTGATGTTAGTGTCAGTAAAACAATGTGTAAGGTAGAACACAGATGAATCCTGGAAAAAACTGAGTAGAAACTCTGTGAATTAGCAGTAGGGTGTTTTGCTCTGAAAATACAAATTGGTGTTTGCATTGCTGCAATTCCTTCACTTTCTGTTGACTATATATTTGAATAACGCTGCAGTTGATCACTGCTCCAGTGAAGTGGCTTGCCTGGAGAGGAGAGTCAAGGGTGACTGTAAAGGTGATTGGCTTGTTTCTGGGAGGAGTTCAGGGCTAGGAAGAGCTGAAATCCTGAAATAGTGGCTTGTTATATCAATAACAAGTACTTTTTTTCAAAATCATAAAATTAGAAATGCAGTGTAAACATTCTTATTTTCTGATCTAGGAGGTGAAACGTACTGAACTGCACTTAAAAGAGAAATGGTTCCATGGGAAAATGAGAGAAGGGAGAACGACTGCTGAGACACTGCTCCAGGAATACTGTGCTGAAATGGGTGGCAAGGATGGGACATTCCTAGTTAGGGAAAGTGAGGCTTTCCCTAATGATTGCACCTTGTCGTTCTGGTATGGTGATTGTCGTAAAATTTTATACAGGTTTTGTTTGTTTTACGGCATTGCACAAAAATGTGTATATTTTTCAAGTATGCATTTATAGCTGAGAGGAAATGGGAATAAGGAGTTGCCATAATTACTGGAATGTTATTGATGGGATTGTGAAAGACCACTTTCTAAATTAAACTTCAGTGTAGCATAGTGCATTTTGGCAGAACAGGATTTGTTTGAAGTGTTATGGTTGTCAAAAGAGGATTGACTGGTTTCATTCTCCCCTCCCCATCCCTCTAGTGCTCTGGCAGGATACAGGATTTGTTATTTCCTCAATGAGTGGGCCACAATTTGATGGTTTAGTTTAGGGATAAATTACTGGTAGTCTCATAAGTGTACCTTTATTAGCAGATACTGATCTTTTCAATGAAAGGATCCTCTAGAGGGAAAATAATAATGAATTTTCAAGGGGTTTTTTTTTGGTAGTCTGGGTTTTTTTCAGTTCTGATTGGGATATTGTGAAGTATGGTGTATCAAATGGATTTCTGACCCTGAGACCTGTCAGAGCAAATTTTGAAGGGAGTAGGTGTATGCTAGATTTTAAACCATTACTATTTTCGGTCCTGTAATCTTGTCAGGATTTTTGTTGCTGTTCTTACTTTGGTTGTTTTAAGAGATGGTACAGGTTTCTTGCCTCTTTGCAAGCTCACCAAGTAGTTAACCAGCAACAGGTTGAAGAAATGCTTCGGAAGAAGATGATCTATTTTAAAACCTTTATTTCCCTTATGCCTCTTGTCATTTCTTCAGGAGGTCAGGTAGGGTCCAGCACTGCCGCATCCGTTCTTCAAGTGATGGAGAGACTGTGAAATACTACTTGACGGACAACCTCACTTTCGATAGCATCTATGATCTCATTCAACACTACAAGGAGGCCCCCTTGCGATGTGCTGGATTTGAGCTGCGTCTGACTGATGCTGTGCCTAATCCCAGCCCTCATGAGACTAAAGAGTACGTACAGCAGAAGGCAAGCACCAGGGTTGTTATGTCAGCGTCCTGTGCATTATTTTAGATGCTCCTGGATTTTTTGCGTAGAAAATTCCCTAGATTCAGGAACACGCCTAAGTTTTTTTTGCTTGTCCACAGATGTCATAGGAATAGGCTTCCCTGAAAGATGCTGAGTAAGATCGCTGACTTCAGGAGAACCTGGTACAACCTGAGTGACCTGAGTGCAGTCACTGGGAAAGCAATTTACTAGCAGCAACTGGGAGAATCAGTGAGAACTGTAATGCTGTGGAAGTGTACCGTTTCCCTTTCTATCTGCTCAGTGTTTTACACCACCCAGTGGGTTGGATTAGATATTTAGTAGTTGGCTGTGGTCTGGCAACTAAGTCGTCATGGTCTGTGCCATCTGGAAATTCTGTTCCTGGGGCAGTGAGCCCAAACAGTTGTGTTTTCCTAATTCTGCTCTCCATGTCACCCCTGTCAGAGCTGGTTAGGCTGACTTTGCCGCTTGCTGACAGGAAATATTATAGCTTGGTGTTTATTTCCAGCTGGCATTTGCCTGATGTAGATCCTGGGCAGAGCTTGTTCTTGTTTGTTGGCAGAACACTATAACCACTGCCCTTTGTTCTGTTTTCTTTGCAGTAAGAAACAGTAAATCTCCTTTGTATGTGAAATACTGATCTGTGACTAAAACTTCTTTTTTCACACGCTCCCCTCTGGGATCTGGGAGCCACTGACCACCCGTAGATAACTTTGCAAGTCAGTGAGAGGGTAGAGTTTAAAGGTTAAGCTTTCCTGCCTTTCTGTATAAGGTGGAGATGTACTGCCAGTATAGGTGGCCACAGCTCCACTGAAGGCACATTAGATCCAAGATAGATCCATACCTATAGTAAAAGATAAAATCAAACTCTGAATAAAAGAATTCAAGTGCCTGGTGTTTTTCTTTTGTCTGTATTTGGGCTTTTCCTTAAATCTGCTATGTCAAAACTGAATAAACTATGGAAAAAATGAATGGCAGACTAAAAGCAGGATCCAGTGTCTTTGTTTCAGGAAGAAATGCAGATTTCTCTTTTATTATTTCAGACAGACAAGGTGTTCTGATATATTCTTGTTGCTTTAATCCAAAATAAGCTGCTGTGTTACAATGTTTTATAATAAGCTGCTGTCATAGGTGGCAAGATGGGGAAAATCTAATGCATTATTTTTCTTGTAGTGTTTGAAACTGTTGTTAATAACGCAGCCTGTTACTCTTAACTGAACGACATTCGACGAGCTTTGTGATCCTTTGTCCATTTTCATTTTTAACTGTTGTAGCTGGTACTATAGCAACTTGAGTCGAGGAGAGGCAGAAGACATGCTGATGCGAATTCCTCGAGATGGAGCCTTTCTGATTAGAAAGAGAGATGAGCCTGATTCATTTGCCATGACTTTCAGGTAGGCAAAGACAGATATGAATGTATTACCTAGTAGCCTGACAGTGTTCTGTTTTTTCTTATTTAATACTGTGAGTAATAAAATTCTTGCTTTCACACTTTGAATAATTAGCATGGTTGGTTTGTGCACCAGGTCCATGTATGAGAAGTATAAGAGTAAATTTGTGACTGGAATAAACCTTTAGGCTTTTATAAAGAATATTTGGGCACAGACTGTCCCTTTTTTCCCGTACAGAACGGTGCATGGCTCTTCTTCACTTCCTTGACACTCCTTATTAGAGGGTGCTATTTTTGTTTTCTGTGGTGCTGGTTCTGCAGTGATTCTAGATCCTTACCCCCTGGAAATCCTGTCCTGTCATATAAGTGACCAAAATGAAATGTCAAAAGGAAATTGTCAGCTATTCTTGACAGGGAAAATGTTTTTGAAACTGTGGTTCTTGCAACAGCATTAGTAAAATGCGTGGAACTGTGGTATTCTCCATTGTGCCTTCAAATCAAATGATATTTCTTTGAAAATGTGTATTTCTTCAACATATAAAATTGCTTTGGAAAAATAAATACTTGTTTTCCTCTTGTTTACATGCCTGCCTTACTATGTATTGAAGATGTCCAGAATTCCCAGTCAGCTATATACTTTGGTTTTAAGCTTTCTGCTGTTACCAAGGTGGATACCGAAGTAGCTTGAGCTGCAGCATCTCAATAAAACCATTACGTAGCGAGGAAAACAAGTACCACCAAAACTTCAGCAACTTGAAAAGAATGCAGGCGTCTTCTGTGGGTGGGATGGTTGTCAGTGGATAGTGTTACTGTTAACAATGTAAGCACAAACCTTGTGTTCAAGCACAAGAGGCTTTTTTTTTTTTTTCCCCCAAAATTGATTCTTGTAGTTATCGAAATGAGTATAGAGAAGAGACGGTTACTTGTTTTGAGGGGAGTGTGTGCAGCAGCAGATTCCCGAGGGAATCTCAGTCTGATCAGACATTTGTGTTAGTATGAAGATGACAGAATCTGTAGGGGAAAAAAATAGGACAATTTAATCTAAGCGAAAACATGGATTTGTCCCAAGGCCCTGTTCGTTGTAGGAAAGCGAGAATGTTTTTTTGTGAATTTAATCAAGCATCTGGAATTCAATTTGAATAAAAGAGGCTTTGAAAGAGGGAGAAGTTATTTCATGTGATTAAGATACACAAAGCAATTTTGGTCCAGTTGGCAGCACTGGTGCTCTCGCTGCAAGTACCAGTACCTTTTACAGTACCTGCACTTGTTTCACAGAGCGGAGGGGAAGGTGAAGCACTTCCGAATTCAGCAAGAAGGTCGCCATTTTGTGCTTGGAACCTCGGCCTATTTTGAGAGTTTAGTGGAGCTGGTAACGTACTATGAGAAGCATCCGTTGTACAGGAAAATGAAATTGCGTTACCCGGTGACTGAGGAGCTGCTGGAGCGCTACTGCGTGGTAAGTGATGGTCTTTGTACAAGTACCAGTTGCTGCAGCGGATGGAGTCCCAGATCTAGACCTGGGGGTGCTGGGTTTGGTTCTGGCTATGATAGGTGATTTTTGGGGGAGGTTAAGCAGGCAGTTTTCTTATCTATGAAACTGAGGTGGTTATACTGACTTCTCTCACAAAGGTTTTGAGATTTGTGAAAGGAAGAGCTTAATCTTTGATTACAGGTCTACTCTTGCCTTCCTCATGATCGTGGTGAGGGTGGTGAGGCACTGGAACAGATTGCCCAGAGAAATTGTGGATGCCCCATCCCTGGAAGTGTTCAAGGCCAGGTTGGACAGGGCAACCTGATCTAGTGGAAGGTGTCCCTGCTCATGGCAGGGGGGCTGGAACTAGCTGATCTCTAAGGTCCCTTCCAACCCAAACCATTCTATGATTTGATTAGAAAAGCTGCTCTGTGAAGTAGGGGATCGTTGCTCTGCTAAAATGAGTTTTAGATAATAGCCTGCTAAAATGAGCCAGTTTTGATAATTGTAGTTGACACTCTTTTCTATTGCTGGAGTGGGCAGAGGTCTTAAAATGATCACGCAGATGCCAATTGCTAAGCATTTCAGAAAAAATGAAGTATTCTGCTCTGCCTCTGCTATGGATGGCCAGTGGCGTTTGCTTCACCATGATGGAGCTGTCTCAGGTATGGTGTCCAGCTGCCTTCTGTGGTGAAAAGTGAGAGGTATCTCTGAAGGCTCACTCTTTTGAGATCAGCATGAGGAAATCTCCCCAAGAGATACTTGTCTCTGTCCATTGACTAAACTAGGAGCCTGGATAATCAGCTTAGGATACAGGCCTACTTTCTGGATCGTGTGTTTCATGATGAAGAGAGCTTTGCTGAGGTAACTGACTTTTGAAAAGCCTGAAATGCTGTCTTCTGTTTTCAAATATGTCTGTTAGAAGCTGCTGGAAAACCATGTCTGGCATGTTTGAAGAAATGAAAGTCTGAGGTTTTTATTTCTTCTGGGGAGACTAAAAGGGACTGAAAAGATTTTGGACCTCAGGATTTTGGATAGTCTTGCCTATAGCTAAAGTTTTGTATCTAGGCCCAAATGGGAACACAAGGAGAGAATAAAATGAAAAATATGACTGTGTATACTGTTTTAGAATTTTTATGTAATAGTGAAACCAATACTGTAACTGAAGTACTCTAACACAGAAATCATAGATGTAGGTGTTGTCTTCCTGGTTGCACATAGAAGGGTACTCAAAATCTCAAAGCTGTTTGACTGATTAAGAGACATCTTTGTGAGGTATTGCTGTTTCGTTGTGTTTTACTGTTCATTAAACTGAGACACAGAAAGGTTAAATAAGAAACTCATGTTCAACTATAGAAATGAGCATAAGGTAGGCGTCTGGCTTCCCCCCTCTTCTGTTTGCCTGTGTATTGTCAGACAGGTGGTTTAAGCAGTGAATATTCTATTAACATTAAGTACTTCTGTAATTTCTGATTCCTGTAACTTCATTATTTTTTTCCTTCTTCCTGTTTTTAGGAAAAAGATATTAACTCCCTCTATGATGTCAAGATGTATGTGGAACCCAGTGAAATCACCCCTACAGTGGTATGCTTAAAGAGAGATATTCATAGTTACTGTAGATTTCTGAAAATTATGAGGCTTGTTTGTTGATTTCCTGTTAGCAGTAATGAAAAGGATAATTGAAAGTGTTAGAATTCTTGATTTATGAGGGACTGGACAGCAGAATTTTAAAGGATGTGACTTTTTTCTAGCATCTCTTTAAAATTTGTACCCACACATTTTCTTGTGCATATTGATTCATCCATATATATACATATATATAATGTTTTAAAAACAAGTGGCACAGCAAACATCTACTTGTCTCAGATTCTTGTTAGGGCCTGCCTACTTGTAAATTCTCATAAAAGTTCACCTGCTTGTAAATTTTGTGGCTGTAATTCTTTTTAGTCTTTTTGGCCAATGAATTTTCATTGCTGCTAAAGAATTTGGGTAGTAAGTAAATTCAAGATAAAAAAATGCTTGTCGGGCTAAAACTGGATGTCTTCTTGAAGGAAACGTGACCAGCAGGATGACTGATGTGGTTTTGAAGTGGAGGCTTTGTAGGCATCTAACCCTACAGACTCCAACTGCATATGAGTACGTGTCATGAAGATAGAAGATTGATGTTTCACTATGTGGTTTTCTTATTTTTTCCTTCCCCCTACAGTAATTATGTTGCAGCACCCAAAAAAAGGAAAAATTCTTTTTTTTTTCTTTTTTTTCCACGCTGATACTTGAATAGCAATTAAGTAGCATCACTTGCTTCCACCAATAGATGTCACTCTGGAACTTTAGTAGTATGTTTTCTATGCCTCATAACAAACAAAAAAAAATCCAGTCCCCTCTTCTTTTTTTTTTTTTTTTTAAAAAAAAAAAA
>JAAGAY010136790.1:0-17526 GCA_011801015.1 Ardeotis arabs | reverse complement strand
TGCACAAGTCCAGGTAGATGACATCCATTGCTCGTCCCTTGTCCACCGATGCTGTCACCCCATCATAGAAGGCCACCAAATTGGTCAGGCACGATCTGCCCTTGGTGAAGCCGTGTTGGCTGTCACCAACCACCTCCTTGCTCTCCATGTGCCTTAGCATGGTTTCCAGGAGAATCTGCTCCATCACCTTGCCAGGCCCAGAGTTGAGGCTGACCGGCCTGTAGTTTCCTGGGTACTCCTTGTTCCCTTTTTTGCTTCAAGTCTGTTGTTCCTACATTTGTTTTCCACTTTTTTACACACTAGTGAAATTTTTTTCTCTAGAATAACATCACCACAGTATACTGAATTGCTTCCCCAAAAGATTTTGCTCTCTCTCTCTGAATGTACATACAGCATAGCCAAGAAACAAAGTGGATTTTTTTTTTATTGCTGACTGAGCATCTGTTATTTCCACTCTTCCCACATTTCCAAACTCTGTATTCTAGGAGTTATTATGTTTCCTCCCAGCAACAAAAGCATTACAACCACAGCCATTGTCATGGGTGCTTAAGACTCAGGCACATCCTACAGACATGAGTCTTGACACAGCATTTCATCACAGACCAAGTGAACAACTTTATGCCACTGCAAGTGGCCAAGTTCTGTTCATGCTTACATGTCTGTTGCTTAGGCCTGAAGGTACATTTGTAACAAGAGCCCCACTGCCTTGACAGGATCGTAATTTGCAGGCTAATCAAAAATAGCTGATGACAGCATTTGTTGTTCAAGGGAAGGAAACAGCCTTCGAAGGGCATTTCCACCCATCAGATTTCATTATGCAACACTAAAATACATCTTTCTGAGCATCTGGAGATTTCACATCCTACACCTTTGTAAAGTGCAAGCGTCACTCTTTCCCAAAGGGATGATGAGAGAGAAAAAGATATCAGGTATAAATTCCAGAATCTACTTTTCTCCTCAAAAGGTTCACACTCAATGATACAGTCTGAGTCAACAAGACTCCACTGACTCAAACTCTCTAGTATGATCATATTTTTATTAGATACTTTTCACAACATTTAGTCTCACTACATGGTACAAAACACTGCATTTTCAACAAGAATCACCTGCATAAAGTGTTACACTCATCATTTAGGATTCTCAGTTAGTTCTGAAAAGGTTAGAGGAAAAATTTTAAGAAAAATACTAATCACAATTATGTGAAATCTATAATATTCAAACCATGCTAATCACAAGCTTTATATACTGATTATATATTTATACAGAAATCTAGTCATAAAGGATCATTGAAACACAAATTCACGCTGTATGCTACTGATTTCCTTCTTGGAAAAAAATACTTACTTATCTAAAGACCAATTTTTTTTTTTGTCAACTATTTGGATAACAAAGGCAGTGAGAAATTCCAGGCTCAATTACTGTTCTTCCACATAGCTTCCCTTGACTAAAGTTAATCTAATACTATTACACTACCTGTTAATTATATTTTGAATTCTGCATAAGCTTGGCTTTATGACCAAATTTCGTAGTTCTTGAGAGACATTACTTTTGAAACCACGAGGAATGTTGACAAATCAGAACTGCAAACTGCAGTCCTGTGCAGTTGTAAACTGAGCAGTTGTTTGTTTCTATATGAAAACAGCAGTATAAATTAGTCCAAAATCTAAATTAAGAGCACCAATTTAGAAAGAAAATGTATCCCAAAAGAGTCAAAGACTAAAGGATTTGCTTATTATTTTTAATCTCTCCAATTCTTCTATCAGTTCTTCTAAGTTCAGCTGTGGAGGACAACAGAGAAAAGCTGCTGCATTTTCTCAGTTGTTCAGTAGCTGTAAGTGAAGTAGGTTGGTCATCTCTCCTGGAGAGCTGGCCACAAGCAGAAAGTGCCCCCGCATTTGTCCACTTGTTCAAGATGTGGGAAACCATCTACAAAGTGACTCTGGTCTCCGCTGGGGCCTGGGCAGATGTCAGCGACCCTCCCACTGCCCCTGCCCAGGCTCGGCTTCTCAAATGGTAAAACCTGAAGGGTGCGAGCCCAAATTCACTGGAGGCTATGGCAAGGCTTGCGCTGATTTCATGCCCTATGACTATGTCACATCCTGGTTTCAGACACTAGAATTATCAAGCTGATGTTTTCCATCACATCATCAGCAATTAAAATGGGAAGCCGGAGACCGAAAAATGAAATTCCATACGCAACAAAACACCAGGAGTTGATCCTCTGTGCACGCATCCTTCTCAGCATCCCATCCCTCTGTTGTTACCGGGACACCCAGCACTTTGCAGCTGAGGAAATTCTGGCAGCACAGAAAGCCAGATTTGTACGCAGCCAGCTCTGATAGGCTTGACCTGTTGGGTTGCCCATGTCTTACCAGCAGAAGCATTAACCACTTACTGGGAGGTGTTAACGCCACAGCAAGGAAATACAGCTATGCCACTACTCTACGCACACCAGGGCAGGTAACAGATTGCATGAGACTGGATGCTGTTCCGTCCAATAATCTGACCTTTACAAAAGAGAAAGAGCCTATTAGGAACTAATGCACTGCACATACAAATGTCTGCTCGCATTCCTCTTTCACAGACATGTGTTTGGCGCCTGGGGTATTAACTTTCAGACTTTGTTTCTTTTTCCTCCATATTCATCTGCAGTACTGTTGCCTGCAAATGGGGTGCAGTAGAAAAACAAGCTGCGTTGCCTTTGCCCTTTCCCAGTACTCTGAGATGAAAAGGTAGTTCATTCATAAAATCACAAGTGACCTTAATAATTTCTTATGTGAGACTCCATAATCTAATGAGAGTTTATTTTCAGTTTTAGTCAGAGCTATAATGCATAATAAGTTTCTATTTATAAGAAAGAGATATTTTGTTTAATGCTCTAGTAACAATAAAATATACAGCATTGTAATGAAGTGTCTCTGGAAAACAAGATGAAAATAATAAATGCTTAGACACAAAACTAAAGGCAAATCATTGTTGTTTAATAAACATACAATTGCTTCCAAAAATATTGCATCCTTATCTGGTTCAGAGCTACATTACACGCTATTTTGATTGGGCTTCTTGCATAAATAAAAAACAATTCTTATTTTGCAGACACAAGAATGAAGAATATATTCAGCAGGATGTTACTCATAAACCATCCAAAAGATAGTTTTGAACATAATGCAAAGAAATCAGCCTGACCAATGAACTGTACAATTTATGTTCTGAAAACTCTCTGTTCTATAAAATAGAATTTGCTAAATTTCTTCAGAACTAGTGTATTTCTCACTTCATACATAAACATACCATTAAGTATAGTAATTTTTTTAATATAGCTGAGAATATGTTTTGATTATGTATCTTTTCCTGTGTTCCAATGCATTTTTGGTAGCTCTACTCCTTTATCCTTATTTTGCAAGGATAACCACGTGGGTTTCTATTTTGACACTAGCAGGTTACAACACTCAAGGCAGGCATCAAAAACTATATAATTTGATAAGTCCCTATTCATTTTTTGCTGTTTGTAAAAGAGTAGCTAACAATGATCATTAGTACCTATGTATAATACATATTATATTAATGTGTATAATGTATATTATATTCATTCAATAGTAAGCAAAAAAAATATTTCAATAGTAGGATGTAACTGCTTATATATTATTAAATAAAGTAAATCGGAAGGAACATTTATGTGAATACACTCCAGAAAAGAGTAAATGGCAGGAGAATACTTGGGGCAGAAGTCATTTCACCATCTTCTGACATGACAGCAACCGTGTGTTCACAAATGCACAGCTACTCAGTGCAGGAAAGCTGAGATTAAAAGCCCCTGTGCATGAATACATGTGGACAATGATGTTAACACTAGTCACTCAAATGGGGATAAAGAGGCAATGGGTCAAAAAAAGGAAGCAATTTTTGTTAGCAGCATTATCCTCATGTATTCACTAGCGCCAGAGCTTTTAAGGCTTTGAGTGCAGAATTCCTTATTCTGTACACGTGGTCAAAAAAAGGCTCACACAGACCATGATAAACAAGCACTTTCACACAGTGATGTGGCTACAGTATTTACCTTCCTGAGATGGATGTTACTGGAAATGATGCGCAGTTGGAAAAACACTTATTTTCCCTACATGAAATATAAACAGTTTTTTATTGTTATAAATTTTTCCTCATTGTTTAAATCTACTTCTAGGTATCTCTGGATTTCTAGCTTAAAATCCCCTGTGGGGAATCCATTCTAGATGGAATTTCATGATGATATTTCAAAAAAAAGAAAATATTTCCTTGACATTTTCACAGCTTTATCTGGTGCTGTAACATATCAGTAGACATTGATCAATTGGTTGCTATGAACCAGAGTAGCACCTGCTATTCTGCTTACAGAAAGGTATATTGATCTGGATGTTATGCAGTTAATTTAGTGATGTTTTTATTTCATTTTTCAACATCAGTTCTAGTCATTTCAAACAGCTGTACAGAACAGAGTGTTGTTATTGTACAGGTAATAATGCGTGGTTATGGAAGAGTCTTTCCTCATTTGTAAAGAAAACCTCATCCAAACACTCTTATTGACAATTCATTATGTTTGCAAACTGAAATAGGCAAATTCAGAGACAAACTCTCATGCTCCTCCCTTCTTAGTTTACCCCAGTGAGAAATGATCCTCTTCTTTTCTGTCCTGCCATGAATTTTAGCCCCTGTTCCTTTGCATACACAGAAGGGGGAGCTTCCATGCGGGATTATACTCCTTGAACTGTCTCCCTGCCATCACGATTGCCACTCTCACTCCTGATCCCAAGTGGGCAGAGAAGCAACACACCAGTGAAGGGACACAGTATCCTTCCACATGTACTGGAGCCTCCTCGGAGAAATCAGCAACGTTACATTAACGTAATGCACTTCCCTACACAGATCTAGAGATGAGTCCCATCTGAAAAGTTTCCTTTCACAGCCACCACATGGGACTTCAGTGGGCAAGGGGACAAGCACCCGTTCAGCTCCAGCCTCTGTCTTGACCTCCCTGAGAACTCTCCTGGCCAGAAGTCAAAGAGATTTGCTCTGGCTGGGGCAGCTCTGTATCATGAAACCATAAAATCATTAATCACATTAAACCGTTACATCTCCTCTTCTGAAAAAGATGAAGGTGAATTCTTCCCTCTCCATCATTTCCTTGCTTCTACCCACAACAACAGGTGAGCAAAGATGTGGGTATAAATCCCAGTCTTAGTGTTCTACTAATACGTTTCTAAACTGAATATCTCTATTCCAGTTAACTTCCGATTTTAATCACCTAGACCTTAAACCAGCTGTCCCCAAGTAAGGATGTGAAAGCTGACTTACTTCCTCTTCAAACGAAAGCCAAACAGCCCTTTCTGTTCACAGAAAAATAACACGACTTTCTCATTGTTTTGTAAAACTACTCTATGGAAAGCAACAAAATTTGGAGGTGCTTAAAAGGAAAGAAAAGTCACTGAAAGAAGGATTATTCTCACCAGCTCCATGAACCATCAATACCTTCCTCTGTGCTTCCTACAAGGAATCTGTTTTTTTTCTCAGGAGAAGAATAGAAAGCATAAAAGCAAGGATCACAACTTTTCCAAAAGATTTGAATAATTAAAAGAAAAAAGAAAAAAAAAAAAAGCTTTGGTGGCCAGTTATGATACTGGGATGCTAGACAACAGATGTCACTTCTGGGTTCTGTCAAAGACTTTCTGCGTGACCTTGGCTTAGATAAGTCAAAATCCCTCTGGGCCCCAAGTCCATACCTTAAGCAGGGATAACAGTAATACCATCTTTGTGAAGCCGTAGAGATAGTTCCTTAGTGTAATAACTGTCTCCTAGTAAGCCCACGTCAGGTACCTAGGACATTATTGACCTCTTACCCAGGTTGACACTGCTGTATGATATAGGCAGCTATGACGATGCAATAGCTGCTCAAAAATTTTCTGCCCAATACCATAACACCTAATGCAGATCCAGTTAACCTTGTGCACTTATTCAGTCTGAAATAAAATGTTGTCTGAGCATATCTAGTCTGCCTGTGTTCATGTACCCACTTCAGATGGGCAACTGCTTGTGGAAGAAAGAAATACTGATGCACAAGTAGGCTAAGAAATAGTTTCTCATTAGATCTTAGGAATATAAGTTAGAAGTAAGCTATTAAAATGCCTAAGCCCAAACTGCAAGTCTTGAAACACCATCAGTACTGCATCCAGTTCTGGAGCTTCCAATACAAGAAAGACATGGACCTGTTAGAGCAAGTCCAGAGGAGGGCCACAAAAATGATCAGGGGGCTGGAGCACCTCTCCTATGAGGACAGGCTGAGAGAGCTGGAGTTGTTCAGCCCGGAGAAGAGAAGGCTCTGGGGAGACCTTATAGCAGCCTTCCAGTACTTAAAGGGGAGTTGTAAGAAAGATGGGGATAGACTTTTCAGTAGGGCCTGTTGCGATAGGACAAGGCGTAACGGTTTTAAACTAAAAGAGGGTAGACTCAGACTAGATCTAAGGAAGAAATTTTTTACAATGAGTGTGGTGAAGCACTGGAACAGGTTGCCCAAAGAGATGGTAGATGCCTTATCCCTGGAAACACTCAAGGCCAGGTTGGACAGGGCTCTGAGCAACCTGATCTGGTTGGAGATGTCCCTACTACTTACAAGGTGGTTGGACTAGATGACCTTCAAAGGTCCCTTCCAACCTAAACTATTCTATGATCCTGTGATTATATCATTCCTGCTGCCTAATCCTTTATGCACCTACACCTTTTTCAGCAGAGTTCTTCAGTACACTATCTGTTGTCTGCACATGACCCGAAGTTATCAGCAACTGCTTTGTGACCCGTGTCCTGTGATATCTATGGTGCCACTGTGCAGGCTTCCTAGTGCTGCATGGCACATGAACACACTTCCTGCACCTATAGAAGCAAGCACTGGAGGACGTATCACGTAGAAGAGGAAGAGAAAAGTTCTGTTATGAAATAGTATAGCAATTACAGAAGATAAGGAAAATCTGCCCCCACATCCCAAGCAAACCCCTCAGAGACAGCCTGAAGTGGGAGGAAAGGTCACACTGCAGTAAGGATGTCCCTGAAGCAGTCACACTGCACATGGCGTAAGTGATGATCCTATAATTTGAGTGTGAAAAGACCCCATGTGACTTTCCAGTCAAGGGGTCACATACTGGCCAGGAAGGCAGGACACCTAAGTTTCCAAACCTGCTTTCCGTCATCCATGGTAGAAGAGCACGTGAAGCAAATGACACATACTCACACACATAAATGTGTCCTAAGAAAAATGAGTCACTATACATCAATTTTTAGACTAATAGTGAAGGCACCTAACTCTAACGTAGACTCCTAACTGGAGGAAGACGACTCCACCTACAATCTAGAGTTAGCTCCAAAGCCGAGTAAAGAAATGAGGCTCAGAACATACTTCATAATAAAGAAAAACTGGGAAGGAGCAAGGACTGATGGTCAAAGCTCTGCAACAGCTTCCACATAAGGAAATGATCAAATAATTCAGGATTCTACAGTCTAGGAAACAGATGACCGAGAGATGTGGCAGAAGTATGTAAAATCATAAGTGTCATGGAGAGGATAGTCTGGCACAAATTTTGTACCGCATCTACCAATTCAAGAGTGAGGGATATCAAATGAAACTCCAAATAAGAATTCAAACTGAACTAAAAGGTGTCGTTCTCATGAAGTGGGTGGAATTCCTTGCAAGGAACATTAATGATGCTAAAAGTTGATAGGGGCTTAAGCAGCAATCAGATCGGCTTTTCCTATGTTCTTCCCCAGGCACCTGCTTAAGATTACTGGTACGTTGGAGGTAGGAATATGTTTTAACTCAGAAAAAAGAACAAAAAAAGTCTCCCACATCATAAATTTTACAGTCAAGCTCCCTGGATCTGGGGAAATTGCAGGAGTCAGCCTACCTGGAGTGCTAGTGATGAGGCTCACTCTCAAAAACCACCCTTCACGATCAGAATGTCTCCCTGTCAGATAAGCATCACAGACAACCTGCTAGGCCGGGTGAATCCACGTTCTGACCCAGCACAGCCATTCTTATGTTCACTCAGTCCCATGGTACCACTATTGATTATCAGAGTCAACTGATATTGACTACCAGTATTATCTTGTTTCAGTATCTAACTCCACGCACACCCCTGCTTTGGCATCCGCTCAATAGGTATTACTTACCTAGAAGACACATCGGAATTGCAGGTTTGAGTGTCACAAGCCTCATCTTCTCATTGGAGCTAATGCCTAGAACCAGCTTCACATTGCTTAGTAAGCAGTCCAACACCTGAAAAACGGACCCTGTTAGTTTGTTAAGATACTAAACTGGGAGCCTAGATATCATACAGAGTGGGGAAAGGCAGTTCCAAGGAACAAGCTAAGCAGCCCTGCTGAGCAGGGAGCTACCTGGAGGTAGCCAATAGGAAATACAGGAACACAATAAAAGCCACCCTCTCTGGGGTTTGGACAGACTAAATACTTCCAATGGGCCAAGACACAGATCATAGAAGGCAACAGAGCCTATCTGGAGCAAGGTACAGGTGCTGAAATAAACCATCATCATCATACTCAACTGCATACGGTCTCATAACTTTAAAAGTTTCGTAGATTTTATAACCTCTCTCTTTACCTAAATTCTGTCTAGATTGCACAGGAAGTGTCAACAGGGTATTTTGGATCTTGCTCTTAACACAAACATGCCTTGAGAGGAGAATCAGTTAGCTAAACAGAAAGAGTCTGATGAAAACTTAATTACAGTAGATGGAAGTAACTCCATTGTACATCCTACTCTAGGAATATACAAACCTTATGGAGCTTGAGTTTTTGTGAACCTAAGGGATTTTTAAACTCTCTGAGGACTTGCAAAATGAATTTGGTCTCTTTTTACTCTGTCATTTAAACTCATCGTTTGTTTTATTTCATATAAGGATAATTGAATTTTTTTAAAACCACAAAAAATGTCCTTCTAGCTACAGAAAATCATGTGCAATGTATTAAGGACAGAACAGCCTCCAAGTCCGAGGTTTGGCACAGCCTCAGTCCTAAAGAGACATACTCACAAAAATTGGGATTTTTTTTCTTTCCCTTTTCTCTGCCACTTTCCCAGGGTGTCTCTTTTTCACACAGTCAGCTCTCTGATTCTTTTCTTACTCTGTTTTTCAGCATATATACCTCTTTTCTCTCTTTTTCGTAGTCACCCTTAAAGAGATAAGTAAGATCTGCTCCCAGTAATGCTCAAGTCAGCGTCAAATTTTTTAATGAATAATATTTCAGCAGGTTTGAAATCTGTCAGAATGCTTTAGCCCACGTCTAACAAGAACAGGATGTCCATGGATTATTTCCAGCACTCTCTCTTGTGAGTTTATCACCTCTGATTCAGAAGCACTGCATTTTGAATAGGTCCAGGTCAAACCTTCAGAAAGTATTAACTCAAATTAAAATTTGAATTTTTGGGGGTGTCTTCATGCTTCCTTTTGAATTCACTCATCCTGAATATGCCAATATGTGAAATGATAACAAAACTGATCAAAGTAAGTAGTTAACATTAACTAAACAGCTAAAAAATTCAACAGTTGGGAAGGACCCCAAGATCAAAAATAATTCCTAGAAATTATCAAGAAAAGTTTTTGAAGAAATTTGAGATAGCTTTAAACAGTCAATGGAGATTTCTTTAAGGAAAAAATCTAATTTACACAGGTATGTATCAGTAAAATACTCAGCACAAATATTGAGCACACTTTATCAGAGATAGAATTGAACTAACGGTTCTTTCAGCTACTCAGAAGCAACAGTCCAACCTCCAGGGCCACCAAGCACCAGCACTAGGAGGAACTTTAAAACTCTAATATTTAAACCCAGCTCCTATTATTGTAGCACATCATCATGCACATCATCAGTAGCAATACACACCTCAAATCTTACCTATCCTTACCTATCCTCCTAGTTTCTAACCAGCTTCCTTCCTCAGACACAGACAATTCAAAGTCCAACAGCATCTTCCAAGCAGCCTCTGCTTTCTGGTACTTGAGACAACTACAATGAAAAGCAATGTAGAAATCAGCTTTATGTACCTAATCCATACAATTATATTATCTCTTGCAGAGAAGAGTTGCTTTATAAAGCAAAGTTTATCAAATAAACCAAAATAAACCAGACAACCTCCTCAGTCTAGCTGCTATATCAGACCTTCTCCAGGTAACTTAAAATCACTGCAGATACAGGCCAGTTTGAAGAAATTAAAAGTTAATTCTTGAAGGGGAAAATGTTCAAAAAAAAAGAAAAACTGAACATCCAAAAAGCAAGATAACTTCAGAAGAACAGCAAATAATGTGCTATCAGAGGCATATGTTTCACAAGTCGCATTTTTTACACAAAGAGGTGCATTCTCATGCCAGCAAACACTATTGTTCCTGGGCCTGGTTTGCACAGAGGGTGCAGTTTATTGGTTCTTTCTTGTCTCACAAAATGTACAGTAGCTCACAGGCTACAGTGATTCAAATTTCCATATTTTGAAAGACTGCAGCTGCTTCTCCAGACTGTAAAATAAAATCCTTTCCTTGTGTCCCAGTGCAGAGCCTCATGCCTACCTGACCAGCAAAAGGTCAGAAGGGCTGCAGCGCTGGCCAAGTAAATAGATTTTGGATCTGAATTTACCTTTTTGTTGCATTTTTAAGGAAAAGTTTGACAACACAGGTCAATCTGTTCTCAGCTTACAGCCTTTCGAAGTACAGTGATAAACTCCCTACTAGCAACTGCAGCGCTGGCATTAGCATTTGCCTATTACTGTGTTGCCTGGAAGTCCTTGGCAAAAATCAGGATTCTGCCTGTCTAGATGCTGCAAACAGTACTTTGTGAAGAAGGTAAATATTAACTGTGATTATTAGAGTTAGCTGTAACCAGAACCACTGCTCAGAGGAAAATCTTGGAAAATCTTGGACCCACAGTCAAACTAGCTGCTCTGGCCACTTCCCTGGTAATTGCTTAGACCATGTTCCTGAAACCCTTAGTTGCTAACTCTGACTGGCTTTGAACTGGAGCCTCTTTTCCTGTCAAAATCCCAAGACACGGAATCAACAGAAACAATGGAGGAGAAGAAGATGTTATCCACAAAGTATTAACTGAACACAGAATAAGGATAGAGGCTGCACAAAAATATAAGGAAACTGCAGTTTTATATATTGCAAGCAGTAAACTGCCCACATCTGAAAGGTTCTTTCTTTTTCTCTAGAAGCAAAAAGGAGGCTGTAAGTGCAAATGGTAAAACTAATTTGAATAAAACAGAAAAAAAAAGTTAAAAAGACATCATGGAGTGGTTAGACTCTGTCTCTTAAATAGTTAATGACCATCTTGCATTGGTGTGCTTGCATAATCTCAGAACACTTTATTATGAGAAATGAACACAGATAATTTCCTTTACAAATATGACTTCCAGAATATTTCTGAATTACTTCATAAGAGGTTCCTTTGCTTTACAAAATGCCACGGCTCCAGTCAGCAAACAATACAGTTTTGTTAACTAGTTACCCAACCTCACATGCAAAGCAATAAACCTTGTGATAGGTTGCTCTTGCTCCATAAACTGTCCCACAAATAAATGTCTTCCGACAATAAAGAAGCAGTATCTCCCATCCCCCTCAAGTGAATGTGTGTTAGTTCTGCAGCATTTCCGTGCTACAATGAATCTACAGAAAAGACTTGAGGTGATGGCACAGATTTCACTCACTATATTACAAAATGCTTACATTGTAGATTCCTCTGTACCCACGGTTAAAAGGGACATGTAGTAGCTTGCTGCTTTGCTGTAGGAGAACCTGCAAGACATATGCAAAATAATGAAAGAAAATAAACATTTTCAAGGACTTGATCTTGCAAGTTGTTGAGTCACCACCAATGATTTCCATGGGAATGTTTGTGCTTAAAGTTAAGAATGTGCTTAAGAGCTTTGCTGAGTCCGAGCCAGAGAACTTAACTTCTTGCAGCATTTCTATTTCTCCTCATTTGAAACTACAAAGATGATCGTGGCACGTTCCTCAGCTGTTTTAATCAGTTGATGTATTCTAGATGTAAGCAAGTTCGAACAACGTGCTTTCCCTTTCACTTAAAACTATGCATTTTTCCCTATGTGCCTAAATACTTTAAGAGAACCCCTCCTCTGCCTAACCTGAAAATAACTCTTTGACACATTATTATATTTCATAACTAATTGAAGCAAGAACTTTGAGTATGTGATTTACCATGTGCTTTATCTGATTGCATTTGATCTGCCTGACCTTTTAATCAAAAGGGGAAATAGATTTATCTGTGGTGAAAACATGACACGATTATCAACTCTGCCTTACTTTCTAGAATCTATGAGAACATTTTGTACCTCGGTTTTACAACTGTATTGTGAATCATCTTCCTAGGACAGAGATGTCATCACGTTTATGACACCATGTTTTCTTTTGCTTGCCCCAATTTCCGTTCTGGCTTTAACTGAACAGTTTAACCTTAGGCTTTTCCCATTGCTTCCTGTGTTAAATCTGTGCTGCTGAGAACTCTGTGCTGATCTCTTAGCCTCTCACATTCGTGTTTACTATGTATTGCAGAGTCATTATTAAAATCAGTAACATTTTCTTGGAAACATTTTTAAGGTCATTGAAGTATTTTGGACCATTGCCCATTAGTAACCAGCCTACAAAGAATACTGTATATCAATGCTTGGACAGTTGAACTACGACTGCTGCTCTTGTTATTGGTGTTCCCAAATGTCTGGGATTCTGTTGCAACAGGAGCTTCACAAATACCGGAAGAAACAATACAAAAGAACTCACTGTTGCCCAGATGATACAGGTTTTGAAACTCTTTCACGAAAATTACACGACTTCCATCAATGAACAATGTTGTAATGGTTCTCACACTCGTGAGGGGGTCAAAACAGCTGGGTTTTAAGAGCAATTTTTTTACAGAAGCTAAAATATTAAGTCAATGCTTTAGTTCTTATGCTTATAAATAGAAACTTTCAAATGCAAGTGGCTACAGTAATTAGACCTAATACATTGTACTGCAATGTACCCTGGATCTTAAAGCCAAAGACAAAAGTTGGATGCTCTTGTTTTGTCACGGTGAAACGCATAATAAATGTGTATATTCTTGGACTATTTGTCTTTAAAAAGTTGAACAAAATGTGCTACCTGTGCACAGTCATCTTCACAGTCTTCCACAACATTTATAGAACATTTTAACATACTTATGCTAAAATAATTTGAGAAATTATTGTCTCAGTGATTGCTTCACTTGTCACTGGCTTCAGTGGCAAATTAAGTTTAAGAAGCCTGGACTTCTCCTCTACACCAGTTTCCTCCCCAGCAGTACTCACAGAGCTGTTGGTCGGGCTCTGCAAGAAGATGGATTACTGACAGGATCTAGGTTATGAGTAACCCTGGAGAGGCTGATACACTGTGGTGTAGGGGTAGGAATGAGAGACAAGCAGAAGAGGCACATGCGAGGAGGCAGGGCTCCTTGAATTGACATTATCTTCGTAACACAGACTGACATGCCAAGAAATATCCTCCTGCAGCTGGGGAGCAGTGATGGGGAGGTGTGAAGAACTCTGCTGCAAGTTCCTGACACCTTCAGTGAACGGGAAAAGGTACCAAGGTTTTAGCAGCAGCTGTGACTTCCAAAGGCAAACTAATCACAGGCATTAAATAAATTACAAACTCACTCTCTCATCCCAAAGTCTACAAACTACATCTAAAAAGTTTCCTCCTTTTCTTGGGATTGCTTGTTCTTTCATATGTTGTGATGTTGCTATTTCACTGATGCTGCTGTCACCTTACGCATTTTTCTTAACTGAAAAACGCACTGAAGGTGAAGTTAGGTTTAAAGAAAGCCCAATCAGACAAACTTCTCACGTTGTGGCAGATCCAGTGTCAGTGGTTACCCATGCAGACTTCCCCAAGCTGCTTATTCAAGCCTCACCACCCATCCTAGGCGAGATGGCTGCACCTTCCCATCTGCTGGCGTCACCGCGTGCATAGTTTCCTCTAACCCAGTTCTGTCAAAATTGATCCCTCACTATGAAGTATTTAAACTCACTCAAATCATTTTGACAGAATAATGTTAATGAGTAACCAGACATTCAATTCTCCTGGAGGCTGGGGTAGGGAGGGGGACAAAAATTGCCAGCTGGAAGAAAGTGGCAGGCAGGTGACAGCAACCTGGGTAAGTCAGTCCCTTCACCCCATTGGCAGCCATCATATCTAGACTGGTCTCATACCGGCTAACAAAGTCGGATCCAACCCTTCAGTTATTCCTAACTGATGCTTTTCAGCCAGTCAACAGCACCTGTTACTCAAGAACAAGTAGCCAAGACAACTCAAGAGTGCCATAGTCCAGACAGTATCTGGATTTTGGGATAAAAGATGAAAAAGTAATGACAAAAAAAAACCCAAATTTTAAAAACATAAAGTTTGAGCCATTGTTTACACATCACAAAGTACAAAAAAAAAAGTGAAAATATCCATTTAAGTTTCAGCTTTTAATTTCAAGTAACAATACTCCTTGAAATGCAACATATCAGCTTTGAATGACAGTTGCAAAATTATGGGGCAAGTTAGTTTCTTAGGATGCACATTTTCAAATTTTAATAAACCATGGAGAGACCACTGCCTTACCCCATTGTCTTGCACTTCTCAAGTTCCTTTTTCCACCAAATATGTTTCAGTTGTGGTCATATGTCATTGATCTGGTAACTACATTTGCTCTCTTTCAGACTAGGCTTGTATTGATCAAATCTTGAGCTAAACCCAGGTGAGTTCAAAATTTGGCTGTGCCAAAACTGCATCCTTTGATGGCAAAACCCACTTATTAATTATTCTAATGTTTGAGATACTATGGATGTGATTCTGGTTTTTTATCCCAATACAATGCAGTGTCACTCAGTCAAGAGCAATATAAAGCAATATAAAGCAAAATGTTGCATTATATCAGGCTGTATTGTTGTGCACTGAGTAACAGAGCAGCAAGAATCAGCCTCTCTGAATCACTTCTATCTTCAGGGAAAATTACCTAGCTGACACATCATTCCTTAATGTAATTTTTCCAGGTCTTAGTCCTTTCAAAGGAAATGCAGGGCTATACTTTAGAAACCATGTAATACATAACAGGCGTAGTATTTGGTAATTTTACTTGCATTAAATAAGAAAATACTCCTTAAGAGCCCTTACAAAAATATAAGTTTGGTCTCAGGAATCCTGCCTTACCATACCTAAAACAAAGGACTTATGTATAAGTGTGCATTATTTTTGCAGCTAATTTCAAGGCTGACGGGCAGGCAAAACATTTTAAAACGTTTGCTTGTGGATCTCTACTTTTTCACATGCTGAGCTAAATGACAGAAAGTATAAGTGCCAGTGCAGCCCAAACTATTTATTTTATTGTAACTGGCCTTGGAAAAATGTGCAATCATTGTTAGTAAGGACAGAAAATTTATCTTCATCATTAGTTTAGATAAGGAAAGATTTTACAGGAAGCTGTAAGAAAGAAAAGCACTTTCCACAACAATATATACCATCAAAACACCATTCTTGTCCAGCATCTGGTTTTTTTGGAAGTTATTGAAAAAAAAAATACTGTAACAGAAGTATTAGTTTAAAACACATGAAATTTTGAAAAACTTGTCTGAAACTCAAATACATTGGGTGGCTTATTTTCATGGACGTGCATTTTCACTGATGAAAATGAAAAAATACGCTTGTCATCAATTTTTTGAGAAAAATACAATTTCCTAATGAAACATATCATTTGTAGCACTTAAGTCAGGAAAAAAAAAGTTTTATACTCTCAAAAGTGAAAATCAATAAGTTTTCCAAGAACAAGAAAACATATACACCACAGTTTTCTATGGATCCATATCCCATGTATCTCATACTCAGACCATCACAACAGCTGTTTGCTCCCTTCCAATAACACTTCCAATTCCTGCTCATATTCCTCTTTCCTGCTCCCTCTACTTAAGTATGCTCTTTTTTTTTTCTGAGGCTAAACTCAATTTAATTATTCATGAAACAGTTTAAATTATGAAAATATTAAAACAAAGTTCTAGTATGATTATGTAGATTTGATTTCTATACTCACAAAGAGAAAGAGGGAGGGAGCAGAGCAAACACAACTCCCTGGTTGTATGGAAGAGGCACTGATACTTAAGACAATAACCATTATTGTCTTTTCAGCTTTGGGCCTCATAAGGAACCTCAGCAGCACTCTCCTGGCCCAAATGGTTTGACAAAACTTTGCTTCAGCACTCTCAATCACGGCATCTCGGTGGAATAATTCTCTGTCCCCAACATGCCTGTCCTGGCAGCTTCAGTAATAAAGAGTCACTGACCAGGACATTCCATACCCATTGCATTGTACAATACTTATCTTCAATCTGGCACTTTTCAGTATTTTCATTAATGATTTCTACAACGGAATCAATAGCACTTGTATCAGCTTTGTAAAGGATGCAGTGCTTGGAAAAGCTGTAAGCCCTACACAGATGGGAAGATTTGAATTCAGAAGGATGAACTGAAGAAACAAAGAGGATGCATTACCGAAATAAGATGCATGTGGTCATTAAACAAACGGAATGCATTGCACTAAGGACAAATCCAAAGCACGGCATTTGGGAATAATCGATTGAACAAATATAAGACGGGGATGACAGGGCAGCAGTTCCACAAATGGGACCAGAGGTCACAGCGAGTTACAAACTGAACATGCGTCAGTGACACCACAAGGTCGCAAGAAAAGCAAATATCATCCTGGATAAGTGTCAATATAAAGGCTTCGTTCAGATGGAGTGCCATCTTCGGTCTGAAGCATCGTTGCCAGGGATGCCAGGAATCAAATGGAGAGAGTACAGAGGAAATCAGGCAGAGCTCTCTGAGCCTGAGAAACATTGAAAGGACCAAGCTCTTCACAATCTACAGATGAGAAGCCTGTGGGGAGACATGATAATGGTCTTCAGATGTGTAAAAGGCTACTGCAGAGAACAGACGGTAGTGAACTTAAATTGCAACAAGGGAGAATTGGAGAAATCTCTGACAAGAATGGTTTAGGCATCCTTAGACACGCATTGAGAACAGAGCATGGACCAGCTGACTTTCAAGGGCTACTTTGTATGTTTTCTATGGCTTCTTTAATTCAGTAAAACCTTTGAATTGCTCCAGAAGCAAAATACAAACATGTCAGCAGCTTTGGAGACTTCTTTTTCAGTGTATGTTTAAGTTAATCTAGTACTCTCTAACTAAAAATTACTACCTCTAAATTTAAGAAAAAGTCAAAGGCCAACATATCTACACGAACTGTGAGAAAAGGTAGAAGGTAGAAAAATGCCTTCTTGGGAATGAATAGAGGTATTTAAAAAAAAAAGAACCAAACCACAATAACAAGATGATTGTTCAAAACATTAATGACTGCGTTAATGTCTGACAATTGCATATGAATGCTGAGGACTTTTATAAGAACTTGCTTGATGACAAAATGAATCAACAA
>JAAGAY010136789.1:0-32952 GCA_011801015.1 Ardeotis arabs | reverse complement strand
TATAGACAGATATGCACACAATTTACTTTCCTCACAAGACAATGACACTTTGTTTTGTGAGAATTCCATTTATTCTTGGGAGAATTTCTAACTGCAGCTTTGAACAGTTTTCTAAATAATATACACATCACCCTAGTGAGCTAAAATGACATGTATCATTGGGACACACAGTTGATGTTCAGTTAATTCCTTTTAAATTCTGATTCCCTTCCCTCATACACACACCATTTACAGAAAAAAAAAAAAAAACCAAACAACTTTGTGGTTTCTTCTTTATTTTATTGTAGCTACATTTTACATCAGTAGTTTTGTCTCTTTCTCTACATCATGCCTTCTTTTCAGATTTACTGTCAATGTTTGGTATTTAAAAGTATATAGTATCAAAGGGTCTCAGGAAAAAAAAGAGAAAATGCCTAGCAAGAAAATATAATAAATGCAAGACAAGTAGTGGATTGCCCCACATGTGAAGCGGACTGTGGTAACTCATATCAGGCTTCCTGTCACTTGCTGAGACGTTTTTCATAAACCCTCACACACTTGCATTTATCTTCAGTATAAACCCCAAGACGAATTCTCCAAAGACATTAACAATAGATAAATGCTTATTAAACAAAACAGTCTATTCAAGAATAAGTATAGCATCTGTATTAGATGCAGTAAGATGTTTATAAAATCGAATATACATTATGTCTTTTGGCTTGATGCTATATGCTGTTCTATGAGAATTCTTTCAGCATTAAGTTATAATCTTAATAAATGTGAAATAAAAGAACACAAGAAGCTCTAGTTTAAATGATATCACCTCTGGTGCCAGTTTGATTCGTAATATATAGGTGGATTCTCTGGATAACTTATAATACAATAGCATTAAAATTAGGGAGAAACGGGGCCAAGGGAAGATGACTCGATATATTTCATGTTGATGGACACTACAATATTTTTATGGAAGTCCTTTTTTAAAAAGCATTTCGGAATACAACTCATAACTTAACTTAAAGAACAGTAGAATGCACCATTTCGGTCCCTGGGGAATTCTGAAAAAAACATATCTCCTACAAAAAAGAACAGCAAAAAACCCACAAAACCACAAAGAAAACAACAACAACAAAAAACCCCAGCAGAATTGTACATGCTTTGTGATATCTCTAAGACAAATGATACACAAAAATGTGCTGCATAATTTACTGCAAAAGCAAATACCAGTTGTTTCTTTCTCTTGAATGCACTCTGAAAGTGCAAATGTTTATAGGGTGCCCAGTGACTACAAACAGTTTCAAATAGAGCGTTGTTTTTCTAAATTTGGTTTTATAGCTACACATTTGATGTGCTGTTTAACTATCATGGAATGTAAGATGGAGAGAATAAAAAAAAGGATAGCTACATTATTCATGGATCACTATAAAATATTGGGGAGGTTATGGTTTGTGAATTACTCACATCAGCAGGCAAATCCAAATCCTACAATTACTATCTAAAATTGCAAGGTTAATATGTAATGAGGTTGCAAATTAATCTCATGGATGATGTAAGAACGTTAGCATTACATGTAACCTTGGTCCTGATAGCCCTTTGATTCAGTAATTAAACTGAATTTGACTCTGGGACTGTTTTCTTTAGATGGCCCCTGTTCCTGAGTAATACCCCATAGGAGCCTCACACTACTGATGTATTACATTAATATATCATCAGAAGCAGTTGTCATTCCAATGATATATTAGTGTAATACACGAGAATGAGGCTCACTGATGATGTATTTAGTCCTTACAATATGGCATTGTCCAGGGAAGCAAGGGTCCAATAAGAGATTCATTACAATTACAGTATGAAGTCAGCTAATGCACTGCAAGTTGGGAGATGCATTTCTGGTACCAGGTAGGTAATTTTGATGCTAAATCTGATGTCTTGTCATTGTTTCTGGTGCTGCAGACTACAAAATTTTTGACTGCAGTGGATAATAATTCCAAAAAATGGACAAGCCCTCTCCTATCTCTGTTTGCATCTCTCTTTTTCTGCTGTACTGCTCTTCATGAGCTATGTATAAATTTTAGGCTTTTGTTTCTTTCCTCTTCCTCGTGGTGTATTTCTCTGTTCCGAAAATGTAAGCATCTTAGACCTGGGACCTGCATTGCATGAATGACTGGAAAGCATTTCTCACTTCCCGGAATCTTCCATAAGCAAATATTAATTAAGAATAATGGTAAGATCTACATCCTATTTTGGGTGCTGGCTTGATAGCTTATCATCAGAGCTTTCATAGCTACTGAAGCTGTCCTTCCCCAGCAAAAAATAAAGTTTCTGATATCACTGTAAGTCAGTGATACTACTGAAATAAAAAGTCATCTTTCTCACTTATTACCTTCATGAAGGCTGCAGGTGCATGCTTATTTCCTCTCCTATAAGAAGTGGTCATTGTTGCCAGAACTACCAAACAAGGAAGATTTGAAGAAAACCATTTTGTTTAAGGGTTACTAATATATTTTCTGCTAATAGACCTTGCAAAACATACTCTAAATGTAGATGAATTAGAGACTTGTATTCAGCACACTCTATCTACCCCCTGCTGCTATTTTTGAGAAGACAAGAAAGAGGAAGAGGAAAAAATTGAGACTTTCAAATGTTTATAATACAGTGCTAAAAGAAAGAGCATTTTTTTTCATGCATTGGGAAAGCAGTTACTGCTCACTCTCCTATAGCTTTTGATTGCATCGTAAATAAAATGGTAGTGCAAGTCATCCTGGACAATATTGAGATATTGTCTGGAAGGCCAGTTGAGAAGTTAAAATTATGGTGGCAGATCTTGAGGCTGGTGATGGCTGGCCACAGAATGAAGTGATATGGTTATTTATTGAAGAGGAAAGGAAAATGTGCAGTGGTTTTGCAGCATCTTCTGGCCAAAGTATCCTGCTGAAACCATCCATGTTTCAAAGTTGTTTCTTGTCCTTCTTGTCCTAGGATGATTAGCTTGGACAGAAAAGAAAAAAAAAAATAACGAAGAGACAGGAAGATACTGAAATATAAAGCAGCCCGATGAACTTCGATTGGCAACAGCCTCTGGGCCAGGAAACCTAATTCCACCTCTAAAAGGAAAGGCAAAAGAAGATGAATGTTACGTGACAATGGGATGAAGAGGGGTGCAAGTATGATCATTGGGTCTGCAATGATTAATGTATGTGGGGATAACACCCTCACATATCTTTTAGACATGTCTGGAATTTTAAACTAGTTAACACGTTTGCTAGCAATTTATAGAGTAATGGTAACTATAGCTTCAACATGGACTACTAACCTGTGTCCCCTGAATACCAGTCCCCTCACTGCTACATATTGGTTTTACTGATGTTGGTCAAATGAAAAACAATAAAGCTGTACCTCTAGGGCTTCACTGCTTCAATGTGATTACTCTGATCAGTGGAGTAGTGTGTTGTGTCCTGCCAGACGATGCCCACCTAGATGCTCGTGTTATGTTTCTGGGTACAGAGTTCAGAATTTTGTCCAAATCAACTTTTCTTTACTTAGGGATTATATTGGCACCTGGAATTGGCCTCAGGCATGAGAAGTTCCCTGGCTACCCTGCAGTTCTAGCACCTCTCAGACAAAGATTTCAAAGCCCTTGAAAAGCTTTAAAGGCCAGGCAGTCTGTGGCCTTGCAAGGCACGGAAGGTGGAAGAGGAGCCTTTGGCCTCTTATGTCTCTCTTCAGCTGCTCTCATGCTAACCGCTGGCTCAGCTGCTGTTTTGCTGAGACTGATTGAGATGAGCGATCTTGTCGCACTCACTTCCCAGAGTGAGTAGGGGAAGGTAGATCCCTCCCTGTTGTCATCTCCCTGGGGCAAACAGGAACTGACAGAAAGCAGCTAATTCAAGCCAGCTAATCTGAACTAGGTCATCTAAGTGTGGTAGCCTCAGAACAGACTGCGTTTGCCCAGGTACAGCCTGCATGGAAGTGCTGTGTTTGTCTGCAAGACATGCTGACTGCAATCTCCAGTGGCACTTCCAAATGCAAGAATAACTCTTGAATACCCAACACATTACTTTGCAACATGTTTCTCAAGCTTTCCTCCAATCTGTCTGACTGAGGAAACCAAAGCATGGAGCTACAGAGTGATTTGGCCAAGTTGTTACTCTCTTATTCTAACTGTTCTACCCCAGAAATATATGTGTTAAATTTTATTTAACAGTTTAGTGTACCTTAGGTAATTTTTCACTAATATCTCTCCTTATTTTGCACTCTGCACGTTTGTTAAGATCTGCTTTTTCTAGATTATTCACATGAATAACTTCCTGAGAATGCTTTAGCATTAACTCTTTTTATTTATAAGGACCTATTCTACAACCTAATAGAAAGAATATATTAAATCTGTTTTAATTTGTCTTAGAGTTTCTTTTTAAAAAATCTGAGGTTCCTTATATCTCCTACATTTATTAAGATTGACCATGATTGCATATAAATGTCCAATTTAGCAAGACGTTATACCCAATGTCCTTGAATTTTCCAAAATATTATCCTCATTTCAAGTAGCATTTTTCCAAGAGTTGCTATTAAGTAGTCTAACTCTTATCTACATATTCTATCAACAGAAACATGAAGTATTAAACTCAATTTCCCTGTATTTTGGCTGAATAAAGCTATTATCTAGATGCATGTGTGCCTAAAGCATGCTAGTAAAAAAAGGAAAAGGAGAAAAAGAAAAAAAAACATATTTCAGTATCATCATAAAACAGCAGAGGAAAGGCAAATCATAATTAGCATGTAATGCTCCAATGTAGTGGACCAATTAGACTTTGAGTATTATATTAAACGTGTCTTTCGAACTAGATAAAAATGTATTTTTTTTTTGATGCACAGCTATTGCATAAACCTCTTGCTTTTCCCTCAAATGTGTTTTCATATAAACAGACTTAATTAATTGTCTAGAGAATTAAATAGTCTTTATATAGCAAATGTACTGTGCCAATTAAATATGATACTGATTATATATTTCTCAATTATTACAATGTTTATACTAAATTAATCAACAATATCTACACTACCTAAGGTAAAGTTTCCTAACAGGGATTCTTCTGCCTTTGTTTGCCAGTTACTTTGCACCTTAGAGCCTAGTGCTGACCAAATCTAAATGGTCCTTTTGTCAACAAAGAATAAGAAAAGAAGAAAAGGTTAAACGAGCACTAGGGGGTGGGGAAGAAGAGTGAGAAGGTACAATGTCACCTCCATGCTGTGACAGCCATGAATCAATTATTCACGTAGCAATTGGTAATATTTCTGAAATGCTGCAGACAGGAAGAAAATGTAAAAAGCATTTTCCTGGAGACTTCATGATTTTTCCAAGTAAAAACCATAAACAAAAACAGAATGGGACAAAGTATATGTGTACGGGAATATGCTGCAGAGATCAACAATAGTAGGGGGATATATTATTATGGAAAATACATTCAGAAAGCTGGCAACGGAAAAAGAAAGAGTATACAGGATGAAAGGGTGAAAGTGCTGGGCTCAGCTAGTTACAGTGAGATTAATGTGATTTAAAAAAAAAAAACACAACACATTACAATATCTAACAATACCAACATGTATTGATTTCAAATTTATTTCCTGTACCAACACTGGTAGTATAACACACAGAAAAAAGATGGGAGAGAGAGAGATCTGCAGAAATGCTTAACATCATAGTAAATGGAAGGACAGCGACTGTCACAAAAGGAAAATGAATTCTGACCATCACTCGAGTGTTGTGCTCTCTACATTAGACCTTGCTGTAGGTATGATTTCAGAGTAGCATAGGCCTTACACAAAATCATATTTTCTTAAGAGAAACAAGAACATGAAATTTAGTGTCGCCTGATAACAATGTATAGAGTGCACTTTAGAGCAAAATGTATTCAATTCTGACCTTAAAAGAGTATTTCTGCTTCCAGTGATAGGTTTTCTTTAGGCTCAGAGAAGTAGAAAGATTCCAAGCAACACACATTTTCTCTAAGCTAGTGCAAATCCCAGTTCAACCATATGATATTTTATTCAATTAGAAAATAATAAACTAAAGGCTGGAATGAATCAGAGGAAAAAAATGCCATATGGTATGTTTTTCTCCTTTTAATTTGCAGACAAGTGACTGTAAGATGAAAGGACAAATCACAGAAACGCAGGCAAAATTTCAGCCAGAGCAGTCAGTGTCTACACTAAAATAGAAGGGGTCCAATCTTTCTTTCACGGGATTATGAATGGCTTGTATGGGCTGTAATGAGAGACCCTTAGAGGGAAGAGCAGGGCCCCAAACTTTTTATTTTTAACTACTTAACCATCTGACTTTTTACTCTCTAATTTTCCGTGCTCCCTCAGATCTTTGTGCGACTCCCTGGTTTGTCATGCATTCCAAGCCACAGGATGTGTCAGCTTAGTGATATTCATTAGCTGGTCTGTGCGCCTCCCAGCTCCTACAGCCTCCTCTTCTTGGCTCTGATTTCCCCTCTTTCTCACAGAGGAAATGTCCGCTTTTCACCACTGCTTTTTTTTTCTCCCTCTCTTTTCTGGTTGTCCGATCTCTTCCCTGAGACTGACTGTTTCTTTTACTTCTGCACACGCGAGCTTGTTTCCCCCTACACTTTACTCTCCATGAGAAGCCTTCACCTTCACATGCACAAAACCCAAATTGCACACTGCTGTACAACTGAAATCCCAAAATTATCAAGTGCAAAATTAGCATTAAAAATCAGAAGACAACAAACAATAGAGCTTTTTATGTGGTTTTTGTAATTGTGTGAAACTAGTTACTTTGGCAATTATTGTTTGTGCCTCATTAGCATGCAAAATGGTTTTTTAGACTAACCTACACACAAAAGAAACCATTTATGATGAGAAGTGTGCTTTGTTTAATGTTAGACAGTATTGTATTTGCTTTCCTAATATAACAGTTCTAATTAGTACCTAGCACTCATCCTGAGTTTTTCAGCTTGAAAACGCTGAAGGTGACAATTGAGTCACAATTCCATGGCACTCTTTGTCAGTACCTGTCAAAATATAGCTAAGTCTTTAGGAATTGTGATCTAAATACTAAAAAAAAAAGTTAATAGTCCAGAAAGAATCTTTCTAGGTAATTTAAAAAAAAAAAATAAATTGCAGATTAACCTCTGCACTTTTAACACCTCACAGTTAAATGTGGTCTTGCAAGACTGTCATCTGTCCGAATGCTGGCTTTGAATGGTTTTTGTCATCTAACCTTTATCTGTTCATCTGATTCTTTATTTTTTAGTGATTCATTAGAACAGCGTGGGTTAGTGACAAAACTTAAAATCCGATCATCAATATATGCAAACTTTTCAAAGGTGATTGCTCACTTGTGTTTGGAGAATCTTTTATTTTCTTTTCCTAAATTATCTCACTCCGGAATTGGAACGATCATGGCTCCATTTCACTTATGTTTTCTGACTTTAGCTTAAATCCTTCACAGAGCAGCTAGATGCAGTGGTAGGGGAAATGTGAAGACTCCTGCTGAGGGGTTGTCTCCAGCTTCATGTTTGTATATGAATAAGTCAAGAAAGAGCCTGTCCAGTGACACTTTGTCGATGTTGCTTTCTAATTATCACCGCATGAAGTGATAATGTTGTGTGTTTTCTTTTCAATAATAGACACTTATAAAGAACTTTGCCATTCACAGGTTTGGCCTGTGTTTTGGCTCATAAACACCAGACTTCCATATTTTCTAGTTTACTTAGACCCACTGAGAAGCTGACTATCAAAAGCAAAATTGCCCACTTGGTCCCCATAATTCAAAACTTCCCTCTCCACTGGCCTCTTTCTAGCTCATTAACTTCCAAGGAAGTACATTTTTGGTGTGTTTTATTTTATCCTGGTTTCAAAGGATTGAATGCAAAGAGCTCTGAACTCATTTTCTTTGGTGGCACCTAGTCTTGGCGATGCTGCACTGAAATCAGTTGATATATCTGCTGACTTCAGTAAATACTAAACAGAGCCATCAGTTATTCTGCAGCTCAGTCTCCATCCTGAGCATGGAGAAGACAATTCACTGGCTGGACTTATGCAGCAATGGCCCCGACTTCAGAGGTGATCCGGCCAGTATGCACACAAAGTTTATTAATTCAGCTTGTCCTCGTCTCTCACTGTGGATCTTCGATTATAAGGTAAAGTTGTTCATGCCGTCAAGATTTGCCCAGCAGAAGCTGTGTTTTCACAAAAATAAGCCAGCTGAAGAGAAAGCAGATGAATCAAGGATGGAGGTGGAGGGAAAGGAGGATCTGATCACTGGTCACAGACTCTGTAGCTTCCCCTTCCACTGCGTCTTGTCACTGTTCCAGGAAGAGGATTATCCTGTCCTTTCTCATGGTGCTACGTGTTGCAGTGTCTGCCTGATACAGTGCCTGCATCTCAAGCTTTGCAACTGGGCTTATCCTTTTTAGCTGAGTGGATATACACACAAAACATGAGAAATTGGAAGCCAGTTCTCATTCTCTACCTATGAAATGATATTGCCATGTGATAAGTAACAGCATATTCAACTACATCTATTATTAGTTTGGTTTTCGCATCAATAAAGTGGGTACCTGAATGGCAATTGTATCAAAACAAACAAAATTTCATCAGCAAGTGATAGCATAAATAATCATAGAATCACAGAATCATAGAATATTTGGGTTGGAAGGGACCTTTAAAAGTCATCTGGTCCAACCCCCCTGCAAGGAGCAGGGACATCTTCAGCTAGATGTGGTTGCTCAGAGCCTCGTCCAACCTACAAAGAGACAGAAACCAAACTAAGCCACTGGCTTCCAAACTAGACTTGATTTTTACTCTTCATGGTCAGATTATGAGGTCTTCAAAGGTATTCAGGTGACTGACTGTCTACTCACAGGTGTTCCAAAGCTTCCACTAACTGTTTAAATCTAGTTTAAGACAAAATCATGGAGACTCCAAACATAAATATTTAATTTGAGAACATCTTTTGCAACTAAGAGCTAATTTTGCACATGCCTATGCATAATGCAGCCTCACAAAAAGCCATGGGGACATACACATAAGGCTCACAGTTAAGGCACAGGAAACTGGTTCCGTATTTTTCATGTTCTGGCAGGTGCAGGGATTTCATTGCAAATAAATGTCTCAGTCATGCATTCTGAGTGAAGATGTTTCAATTTCTTCTAAGAAGTTGCTCTACTTCATATAATTCAATAAGCCATGAAATAACATTTTTAGTTGACTAGTTTATCCATATAATAATCCATAAAATAATTAATCCATAAAATAATAGAATTAACACAATTATGAAATGAATTGTGCTTAGGTAAGTTTACATCACACAGTGAAGCATGCATAGGGCCAGGAGCATGGTTCTACCTCCACTTCATGCTCTGCTGGGAGACTAGATTGAGCCCCAAGAGTAATGTAGCTACATTAATGTTGCAGTGTGGCTTGAACAGAGTCCAGCTACTCAACGAATTAGCAATTAGCTTAGACCCCAGGGAACAGTGGTCAGTTGCCAAAGGCATGTGGTTGCTTGAGAAAAAGACCCAGCTAATAGATCACACCTCTGGAAAGTCAGGACTTTGTTTTACTGCTGCTGTATTTCTGTTGCTTCCAGATCAGGAAAAGGATGTGGGCTGAATGGAGCAACAACTGTTGCAGAGAGGCCAAAATGGTGCTGCAGTAAATCTCCTCAAATCTTCCCAACAACAGCAATCATCACCTGTCCTTTCCTTATTTTCCATATTTTCACCTCTCTCCCAAGAGTGCTGAGCTCTTAATAAACTGTTATTAAACAGCTTCCTGTTTCAGTTCCTGTCTTCCCTCTTCCATTTTCTATGATGAGATCATTTCCTGTTGGAATGATGAAATACAGTGTTTCCTAAGACACCGAGAAACTGACTGTATTGGGCACCCCACCACTCTGGCCACCCTGATTCAAAGCTAGGCTCTAGAGCCCCTCAGCACCAATGTGAGTGTCTGATTTCCTTCCTCTGCACGTAGGACTGCCCAAGTAACTCCTCTAATTAGTCAATCATTCTCTTACATCCGTCAATATATTTCTACACCTTTCTGTCGATTCCTGCTCTTTTTGCAAATGTGGATAGCTCCTACCTGCCTTACCGTGGAAATCTCAGTGGAGTGATGTGAGAACACAACTCTGAGCAAACTGAAGTAGAAGATCCTTAGCTCTTTGATCTGTCAGGGCTAGTGCATGCTTCTTTGAGCTGTGCTTCTTGCAGAACCCAGATTAGATCAGGAATCCATGAACAGCATTGTGCTGTGTGCTAGAAACACTATGGTTACATCTATGCTATTAGATGGACTTGGCCAGAGACCGTTCTCAGACAGCAGGATTTAGAGCTTAAATCCATACAGTCAAGCTCTTTTGTCCCTAGAAAAGGATGGCTATGTCCAAATGACCTATTTGAAATGGTCCTTTGGCCTGGCAGTATCTGGAAGAGAGATGGTTAGCTGAGGCTGAAAATTATTCCAGAGACCGTCTTAGCAATTTAATTGTATGGACAATCATGTCTCAGTGATTGAGCCCACAGAATAGATATAGGCTAGGGATCTCCGTTTATCCCTGTAGAGAATGGGCTTAGTGACACAGTATTGCATGCATTGCAGCCTGGTTGTGAAGTTTAACTGATATTTATAAAATATGCCAAATCCTTGCATACAAAATGCTACATAAGTAATAAGTATTAATAAACCTGATTATATTAAACCAGGTCTGTTTTCAGTCATGTTTTATAAGACCACAGTTGTAGCAGTAAGTGAGCTTTCATATAAAAGATCAAACATTTTGCCTTCCATTGTAAGCCATTCTTTGTAAGTTTTTCCAATAAAAACAGCAGAATATCTCATACATATTGAAATTCAATGACATTCTTAAAGACTAAGTGTTCATTTGCAAATTTCAAGCAGTAATACTGAATTTCTCTTTACCAGACAATTTTTAGCGTGTATCTCAAGCTTAATGTTATCAATAAGTAACAAATTATTAAGCTTAAAATTTACATTAAAACTAATGCAATTTATATTTTGTACAACCACACATCAGGTGCATTTTAGCTTTAATCTAAACCTAAGTAAGCAAGGTTTCCTGCTTTGTTAAATTCTTTTTAGAGTTGAAGTCTGTCACATCCTCAAGCCTAACTAGTTCTTAGCACTTAAGAAATATTTTTCACAAATTACATTCAGCAAGGAGAGAGACATCACAGTTTAAATGAAAGATGATTCTAAACCTCTGCAGCAGACTTTTTAGTTTCCAGCCCTTTATTAAGGCTAAAAAACAGGGGCTTTCAGGGGTGGGGTACTAGCACTGACAATTCTCATACTCTGACATAGGACTTTGCCTCTTTTGGTGCCAATCTAAACTTAAAAGTGCTACTGACACAACTCTGACAGAGTGTGAAAAAGAAATATAATTTCCCTAACTGACACAGCTATGATACTTTCCTTGCAGTATTATCTCATTCTTTTTGGAAACTGGTATAGAAATAACTGTTAAAAAGGAATCTTTTGATTATATAAAGTATCTCTCCATTCAAATAATTTTCTAGTATAATTCACATAACAACCTCTTTTTAGTGTAGACTAAGCCTGGGGCTCTGGCTTTGTGTTATGGATGATTCTTCACAGGTAATATACAGAATTTTAACACCAATACAGGTGTTGGCGCTTATGGTGTGTAAAGTGGAATTTCTAACTCATCTTCATTTCAAAACTTGCTCCCTAAATGACCAATATTTCAGTGCTGTGTCCTCCTCTTTCTCTCAAAACACAAGGAAAACCCTCATGACCCTGCACTGCAGGGTCTGCATAAAAGGCTGCATGAGGCCCTCTTTGAAGAGCTGGTCACAGCTGCAACAGTAGAGGAAACCAAGTCTATTTGCTAAGGAGAGGGCAGCAGGTTTTGTTTTACAGTTATGGTTCTGTATTTGAGCAGAAGGACTCCGGCAGAGAAAGTCGGTGGAGCTCACAACTAAGAGCCTTGTGACTATGCATTACAAGCTGTAACTCATACAGGAACAAATCCTCAGCACCCTGCTTGTGCTGATGGGTCCTTTCCAGTCACTGGGATAAACTCACGCCTCACTGAATCCCCTGACTTTCTGATTTTTTTCCATTTTGTGTATGTGTTTGAACCTTCAGAACTCCAGAGGGTTCTCAGATCAGTTGCATAGCCTGTTTGGTGGCTTTCTTTTTCCCTGTGAAACTGTAGGCTGTTGAATTTGTCTGTAGGGCTTTTTACCCTACCTGGATGCTTTCTTATATATCCCAAACACAAGTTTTTAATGTCTGTCTTCCCTCCCAGCCCTTTTCCTTCCCATTTCCCCCTCAAAAACATTTTCTGTAAACCGAAGGAAGGGCAAGAGGGTTGTTTTTGACAATTTCATATGTTTTCATTGATTTTTTCCCCTCAAAACCACTTTAGGGACAACTGTATTAATTTTTGTCTCAGCCATTCAAAGAAAACTGAGTAAAAACAGTTACACCATTCCTTCAAGTTCCAATAAAGGAAACCTTAATCACACACAGCATATGAAGAACAGACTGAAGAACTGCCCACTATAGCAGAAGAACAGGTTCAAGACCATCTAAGGAACCTGAAGGTGCACAGGTCCATGGGACCTGATGAGATGCATCCACAGGTCCTGAGGGAACTGGCAGATGAAGTTTCCAAGTCACTGTCCATCATATTTGAGAAGTCATGGCAGTCTGATGAGATTCCCACTGACTGGAAAAGGGGAAACATAACCCCCATTATTAAAAAGGGAAACAAGGAAAACACAAGGAACTAGAGACAGTTTCCTCTCTGTGCCTGGCAAGATCGTGAAGCAGATGCTCCTGTAAACTATGCTAGGGCACACAGAAGATAAGGAGGTGATTGGTGAGAGCCAATATGGCTTTACTAAGGGCAAATCGTACCTGACCAATTAAGTGGCCTTCTGTGATGGAGTTACAGCATAGGTGGACAAGGGACAACAAACTGACATCATCTACCTGGACTTGTGCAAAGCATTTGACACTGTTTCGCACAACATCCTTGTCTCTAAACTGGAGAGACATGGATATGATGGATGGACCACTCAGTGGATAAGGAATTGATTGGATGGCTGCACTCAAAGAGTTGTGGTCAACAGCTTGATGTCCAAGTGAAGACCAATGACAAATGGTGTTCCTCAGGGGGCAGTATTTAACCATTTAACATCTTTGTCAGCAATATGCACAGTAGTATCAAGTACACTCTCAGCAAGTTCACCAAAACCACCAAGCTGTGTGTTCTGACTAAACTACGACACTGTGTGGTGCGGTTGATACACTAGAGGGAAGGGCTACCATCCAGAGAGACTTGGACAGGCTGGGGAGGTGGGCCTGTGAGAACCTCATGAAGTTCAACATTCTGCACATTGGTGGCAGCAATCACAGGCATAAATAAAGACTGGGCAGAGAATAGATCCAGAGCAGCCCTGAGGATAAAGACTTGGGAGTGATGGTGCTTGAGAAGCTCAACATAAGCTTGCAGCCCAGAAAAAAGCCAACTGCATCCTGGGCTGCATCAAAAGAAGCATAACCAACAGGTTGAGGGAGATGATTCTGCCCCTCTACTCTGCCCTGGTGAGATCCCACTTGCAGTACTGCATCCAGCTCTGGAGCCCCCAACATAAGAAGGACACGGATCTGTTGGAGAGGGTCCAGAGGAGGGCCACGAAGATGATAAGAGGGCTGGAGCACCTCTCCTATGAGGACAGGCTGAGAGAGTTGGGGCTGTTCAGCCTGGAGAAGAGGAGGCTCCGGGGAGACCTTATAGTGGTCTTCCAGTACCTAAAGGAGACCTACAAGAAAGATGGGGAGGAACTCTCCAGCAGGGCCTGTTGTGATAGATGAGGGGTAATGATTTTAAAACAGAAGGAAGGAGATTCAGACTTCATATAAGGAAAAAAAATTTACAATGAGAGTAGTGGAACACTGGAACAGGTTGCCCAGAGAGGTGGTAGATGCCCCATCCTTGGAAACATTCAAGGCCAGGTTGGATGGGGCCCTGAGCAACCTGATCTAGTTGGAGATGTCCCTGCTTCTTGCAGGGGGGTTGGACTAAATGACCTTTAAAGGTCCCTTCCAACCCTAACCATTCTATGATCTTATGGTTCTATATGCATGCACATGAGGACCCAGAGCATACTTCTCTGAGAAACTTCGAAACTAAAATGAACATAGCCTTTGAAGAAGACATTGCCAAGAAACATCACTGAGTCTGAAGCCACGTATCACCCTTTTTTGTTGACTTTTATGTCTTCTTTGCTAAAGAGGAAATATGTCTCATATCCGTGGGGACATACTTACATAGCAGGTATCATAGACAAGTGGCAATTCAGCAGTGAGCTACCACAGGAGGAGTAATGGTACAATTTTCACCTTTCCAACCCTGCTGCATCTTAAGACAGCACAGACTTGATGCCCATTTCATGTCTCTTTGCGTAGTTCACAGTGCGCCGAAGGACTGCCCTGCACTTCCACTGCCCTCCTCATTAATGGCCTGTCTAGGCTGATGAAACGCCTTGAAGCGATTTAGCAGCTGACTATGCTTTCATTCCCAGTTGCTGAAGAGAAACCTGTTTGTTTGTTGTTTTTTCTTTTTTCTCTTTGCTACTCATTGCTAGGTAGCTAGCTGCATGTCCTTACCATGCTGCACACGCCATCTCTCTCAGTGCTAAAGGTCACAACAACAGCTAGCAAAACACCAACATTAGTATGCAGAGCTCATGTCCCCAGAAAGGTGGTGAAGGAACCCAGGAGGATGAAAAAAGGCTCATCCATCATGGAAAGAAAACACTCAATGGAAAACTCACTCCAAAATAAATGCATCCATGCAACACACTTTGTGGCTTCCTCCTTTTCTCTGTGTGTAGACTGTACAGACTTGTGACATTTCCATGCACTCATACAGTGGCCAAACCGTGATCCCAGGGAAGCTAACACATTGCAGGCATACAGCAACTCCGAATTTTCTGTAGGAAGCTCTAAAGAATATAGAGTTTTTTCACTGAATGTCAAGTAGGAAATCTCTAACTGAAGTGAGGACCCCTTAGGGTCTTATGTTTCTTTAAACTCCTAAGCATTTCTGCCCTAGGGATACTTTTAGGGAAATACACTAAGAAAACATAATTACATATGTATCACAGGGAAAAAAAAATAAACACACCTCACCCCTTTCCTTGGACGTTTAACTTTGTTTATTAGCTGAAGAGATGTGATTTTTCTTTATTTTAAGGCGACTATAAAGTCCTATGTTAAGTGATAGTCTTTAGAAATATATATATGTTACGTTTGGCTGATACAAAACCTTGTGTTAATTCCCCGAGAAGCCTAGCGCTGCACTGGCCAAGAACACAGGATAAGTATTTACTGTGGCATCCAGCAGTCATTTTCATCCTCCAGTGGCATTGCAGTTTAGTGAGACCATCTTCAGGAGATGCCCATTAATGATGACACATGAAGTGCTGATAAAAATATAATTACACTCTTTTAGATTAAGCACATTTGCTCAAATTAATGTTTGGGTACTTCTGATCCAGCCATGTAATGGTGTTTACCACGCATAATAACTTTCCTCTTACCAGCTACAAAAAATATTAAAAAAAATAAAATAAAGTAATTTATGTCAAAAAGTAAGAAACATTCACCAAATACATCATTATGCTTCTACCTGTGTGCTATTGAAGGCATTAAAGCACTTTAGTAGTGTCAAGTTTAAACTTTAATGGACTTGATGGATTTTTATTTTAAGCTTTGGCTTAGAAATTATTATTATTATATTTTTATAATCTTTTTTGTATACTTTAGGCATTTAAGACTCAAAATCCACGAACACTGTGTGCCAGATCATCAGTTATCTTTTGTTAAATGTTGTAGTGCTTGCTGAAATTTATTTTGATCAATGTTTAACAAACTACGATCTTCACCTCAGCCCAGATCATAAACATTCTTTTGGCACTACCCCTCGTCTAAAATCCCCTAGGAATCAGTCACAAAGAAGTACTCCCTAATTATAGTCAGGATTTAACTAATAAAGTAAGAAATAGTTATTGCTTCCCTAATCTAACCCAAATATTGTTATTAAATTAGGAAATCTGATTTGTTTTTTAAACAAGATAAATGTTAGGTGCAGAAATTTTTCCTGCCTTCAGTGTGTACGCTTCTGTACAGCTTTGCCGTTCCCTTGCTGGCGTCCCAGGCTGTGCAAGCAGAAAGTGCTCTCCTGCTGAGGCCACTTAGCTGCTGCTTTCTGGCGTGCACATGTAGCGAGCGGTACAAGGGCTCCGGTTCAAGTCCCTGCTGCAGTAATGTGCCACTGAGAATCCGTTATCTCTTGAAAGGAGCTATCTCAGCAGCAGTTTCAAAGCTACACACGTACGTGTGCATATCATCTTCATTTGTGTGTGGAATAAAAGTTAGTGTACTGGGTGAACAGCTTTAAAAACCAAACACAGACTTCCCTGGTTCATGATTATACACATCTTTCCTTAAGTTTCTACAGTTTTTAATTTGCAAAATAATGGGGTATTCATACTGGTCTGAAATACTTACTCTATCATTTATGTTCTCTGCTTGTTAATTTTCATGTCTTTAATGTCTTTCTGTTCACCATCACTACCTTAGATTGAAGATAGTCTTTGAAAAACACATTTTTGTGTTTTTAACTAGTTGCTTGACAAGTAGTGATTGGAAAAATAGTTTCTAACCAAGAAAGCAGTTTTAAATTAGATACTGCTTTTCTCCCAGCTGAACCAAAGCACTATATACATTTTGGCAGGTTGGTTTTTGAACATTTTTGGTGAGAAAGAACAAGTTATTCAATGATTAGTCAGTGGACTATTGAGTCTTTCCACTATGGGATTGTAGTTAATGCCCAGGCTACACTGGCTACCTAGAGACTCAGAGACGTGATCAAATTAACAGAGACCAGCTGAACTTCAGCGGTTGTCCATCTGTACACTCCTAGCTAGTACAAAGGTAAGGTAATGTAAGTAATCTTAAAGCCTATAGCCTATATGGTAGGCGAGGCTGAACCAGAAGCATGCTGTGAATGGACACATACATGTGCGAGCTAATGTACTGTAACTTGTTAAGCCTCAGAAATTTGGTCTGGGCCATAAATCACACATGTCCTGTATAATCTCAGTGTCAATTCCAGGTGACAGGCATCCATACCCTAGCATTAACCCTACATTTCCTGGTAGTCTTTGAAGGACTTTTGACACTACCATCCACTTTGGTCTGGTTTGTTATTTTTGTGCTCCTACTGTGAGAAAAAGGGAGAAGCAAATACCCCTACCTCCCTGCTAACACTCCATTAGCATGACAGACTCTAGTGGGCACATGTCTGGCTTTATGGTGTCCTGTGTCACCCTCCTCTCAAACCCTAAAAATATAGGACATTAAAAATTAAGCACATGAGATGCTGAGCCAATAGTGTTTATTTTTTTAAGTTTCTACACAGTTTTTTTTTTTAAATATTTGCTAATGAAAGCCATAAAAAAAAAATTATTAAACTGAATACTGTAGGGTTTTGTGCTCTTTTCAGAAAGTAGACAGTTCTGTGTATTTCAGAATTTGCTCTATATATAGATTGAGCAAATAAACCACAAGGAAAAAATGCATATTTTAAGCAAGATTTCCTTCCAGAACCTGACAAAGAGCCATCACTGAAAACAGTGAAAATTATTTTGTGGTTATGCAAAACATATGACTCATATGTGGGCAGATAGAGAAACATGTGATAAAAAAATCACAAAAATAATCATATTTGTCTTATTTTCTTTGGTTTCACGGTGTTTATACTGCAAATGTGGTGACTGCAGTTTCCTGTGCTAGATTTGTATAAATTACATTTATTTCAACAATGTAGTTTGGAGGTTAAAAGGTTGCACTCAGACTTAATGGCTAACATAAAATTAGAAATTCTAGATAGAATTGCAACAAGATCATCTCAGGTACATCTCTATTTTCCAAGGAGCTGGAATCCCTGTCTTTGACCTCCTAATCTCTGGTACTGATCTGCAGCAGATCCACTCCTGGTGATACATGTCAATACTGTAATCTGCTTCTTCAGATGGCTCTTAGCTCATCTTTTAATGCAATAATATTATTTGCCACATTATTTTTAGGAATCTGAAGGAGATACAGAGAATACATTTCTTTTCTGCAGATATGTTCATATTAAATTCATTTATGCTCAGCAGTTACTGCATTGTGTTATCCAACCCAGAGTATCCAATTCTTAAACCAAAATTTTCTCATGAACATACAGGGTCAGAATAAGGTTTATGGGAGTAAAGCTTAGCATCACAAACCTCTTGATCTTTTTTTCACTAGTATAGTTTACATATTTCTCTTAATCAAGGGAGGAACTTTGGGCTTGCTAGAAAAAGGCATAGCAGCAAAAGGATCCCTTTTATCTCTCTGTCATCTGCAAAGTGAATAAAACTGTAATGCAGCTATGTGCCCATTTGTTTTTAAGGGGACACTTATGGAGACCAGAAATTCACTCTAAAGCAGAATTCTAAAAATATTATTATATCTTGCAGCACACTTGATGCTGTTTATTGTTTCCAAGGCCTTCCAGTATCTACTTTCCACCAAATACAAGCACAGAAAACTCTTCCTTCATATACCTCCCAGTACATGAACCCAAGTGTTTTTATGTGTAAATATAATGATATACGTAATGCTGCTGCTGTGGTTGAGAAGAACACAGGACTACTATGAACACAAACACAAACAAGGTCAGATGAAACTGCTGTATCTTGTGTTTGCCATAGGTAGGCAAACTCTGTTCTGCTGACATGGTAACTTCTCAGGCCACTGTAATTTAGGTGAAGGTCTAAATCTAGCATTTCAGGCAGGCCAAATAGTAATAGAGTTCACTCCTTCCAAGCCTCTATCTGGGCTGTTAAAATACCGTAATAAGTAAAAGTATAATTCTTTAAGTAAAGTTACCTTTCCATCTCGATTTTCCTTGCTTTACAGAGAACAGTAGCATCCTCACTGTAATGCTGTAAGGCCTTTCTTCATTAATGCATGTATGGCACCTTGAAATTTATGAATAATAGATTTTGGACTTTAATGAGAAGTAATAATGGTTTCTTTAAAAAATCCTTGGTCCCATACTAAAGAGAATTCTCTATCAACATCAACAAATTGGAGACCTCTTACTTTTTTAAAAGGAAAAGTTGATCCGTTGTTTGTTTGTTTCATCAACAGAATGTAAAGTTTTATCACAGTATTTCCATACTAAGTGGTCTTTATCAAGCAATAATAGTTTGATAAAACTCTCAAAAAAAAATGAAGCAAAACTTGGAGGGAGGATAACTACTTTCATATTATATATTATATGTAAAGTGGATGGTTTTCATAATGATACATAATGCACTGCTTTAACTGTCTACATTGTATTGTACAATGCTTTGTCTGTGTGGAATTGCACCAGCTGTACCTGCTGTGCCTTTGTAGAGTCGTATTCAGCGCTCCTTATTCACTCCCTCCTTTGGCAAAGCCCCCTCTGAAGTCAGTGTGTGATATGCTGCAGTAAGAAGTGCTGAATAGGACCCTTAAATGATAACTCCTCGGAGGAAGAAACTGCCACTTTTCTCACACTTCTCTTACTGTATAATGCAATTTGGAGTGAAGATGCTATGAAAATACTACTAACAATACACTGAGCAACTACATCAGGCAAATCATGGCAGTTCTCAAGAAATGCCGTCCTTTTTTCAGCATAAAGGAATCAAAGCACGTTTCAGTATACCGGCATTGCAGTTACTTTTAGATATTGTGAGCACTAGCTTTTTAAAATTCACATATAAAGTCCAGAAACATTATGTGAAATGTCAAAATGTCAAAAATTAATTTTTTTTTTTTTTCAGAAAATTGCTATAAACTCTCAAGGTTTATTAACAATTGGCACATTTTCAGCCTCTGGGCCATAATTATGCCTTAGATCTAAATTTCATACCAGTGGAAAAGGTACAACTATTTCTCTTTTGAGTCAATCTAAGTGCTGTATTAATCCATTTTTAGGCTTTTCAAAAAGTGAAGCTCCACAGAATCTTTGTCTGTTCAAACATTCAAGTTTTGTTGGGCTTCCACAATTTTACTCGTTAGCTTTAATAAACTATCTGTGCCAACAAAACCCAGCCAATTTTACATGTTAAAAAAAGAACACTTTAAACAATTTGACTAAACGCCTTTAAAGCTTTGGTTTTAATTAGATATTTTGCTTCTTCAGCTTACTGGAAAGAGCTAGATAGCTTCTAACCACGTCAGTCTATAAAACAGCAGGTGTCAGCTTTAACTGCCTCTGAAAATTTTAAATGTATTCAATTAACAGAATCCCTTAGAGAATGATACTTTTTATGTTCATTTGTCTTATGCAAGGTTTGCAACATGTTTTCTTTCTATATGCAATGTTCTTGTTGATTCTGTGACCCAATTATGCCTGAACATTTTAATGTCAGAGTACATTCAGTTAGTGCTCTCATCTTAATATAATTCATCAGAAAAATGGATTGTGCCACAGGTGTCATTTGGGAAGGTAGGTCTCTCTTTCTCTTTTCAGGAAACCAGAGCAATCTTGACACCTGCACAGTAAGTGGTTATCTGAGCAATGATACATGAGAAAATTGATAGCTTTGAGATCTGAAATGGATGGCTCCTCATATTGTGATCTCAATATACAAACCTACGTGTGTAGCTAGATATCTTTGTAGGCTTTCCTGGGACAGGAGTAAAAGAACTAGAGAACTGGACAGACACTGTGGAATAGGATTGTCACATACATAAGCTATGTGTGCAAATGTATACGCACACATATGCGTAAGGACAATTAAAAGTAAGCATATTTGTCCTTCAGCTACCAGCAGGCAGTTGGATTTTTCAATTTATGCTAACTCTGTGTGTTATTCTGCTACCTGCATTACCATATTAGAAACTCTCTCCTGTGTGATGCCACACCTCCAAGCATTTTTCTCCTGTCAAAAATTAATTAGGTTAAGAAGCTATAATATCATGAGGACTATCTATATTCTTTGGAAAAAGGTTTTAATGGTGTCATGATGGACCTGTTGTTCTGGTTTTGGCTGGGAGAGAATTAATTTTCTTCATAGTAGCTGCTATGGGCCTATGTTTTGGATTTGTGCTGAAAACTGTGTTTATAACACAGAGATATTTTCATTATGGCTGAGCGGTGCTTACACAGAGTCAGGATTTTTTTTGCTTCTCACACCACTCCACCACAAGAAGTTGAGAGGGAAAACAGCCAGGACAGCTGACCTCAACTAACCAAAGGATTTTCCATACCGTATGACATCGTACTGATTATATAAAGCTGGAGGAAGAAGGAAGTGGGGGAGATTTGGAGTTATGGCATTTGTCTTACCAAGTAACCACTACAGGTGATGGAGCCCTGCTTCCCTGGAGATGGCTGTTGATGGGAAGCAGTGAATGAATTCTATGTTTTGCTTTGCTTGCGTGTGTGGCTTTTGCTTTACTTATTAAACTGTCTTTATCTCAGCCCATGAGTTTTCTCACTTTTACCCTTCTGGTTCTTTCCCCTACGCCACCAGCAGGGAGTGAATGAGTGATGGTGTGGTGCTTAGTTGCTGGCTGGAGTTAAACCACGATATTCATTTTACTTGAAAATAGGCTATATGTCAGGATAAAAATTACATAAAACACTGTCATATTTACCCACTACTAGTTATTCTAAATTGGATGACATCAGGCATGATATGATATCCAAACTCTTCCTTTTCTTCTTCTGACCAGGTCCTAAGAAGGGTTTCCAGTGAGTCAATGTCTAACTAACTTAAACAAAAAAGGTGTCTTCACAGTGTTATAGGACCAGCCAAGCACTAGGGAGTGGCAAAATATGACTAAACCAGGCATATACCATACGTGGACTCATCATGTTTTCCTGTGTACCAAGTCTTAAGAAGTAGGAATAAGTCCTGAAACTCTTGCAGATAAATTAATGATTATATCTTCAACCTACAGTATATTTATTTAATGTGTCATTTTAAAAGACATTCTAAAGTAGCTATGAAATAGATTCTGAACACACTGCCACTCCAGAAAACAAAATTCAAACCCAATCTAGAGGGAAAATACTCTGAGATGTAAAACGGTAATGGACAGTGAGAATAAAGGAATCCTAAGTTGGGCAGTTCACGGCTGCAGGAAATGATGCTTCAAAGTTGGAGGAAGCTGATCACTCCACCTGCTTGAACTGAAAGAAGTCTTTCAACCTGTCAGAAGTGTTTTCCTCAAAAGCAGATCAGGAAGAGATAGGTGAGTCTCTCAAAATCTACCAGCAGTGCTACATGTACAAAAGAATAAAGAAAAATAGGGAAACTATGGAGAAGAAATTAAAAAACAAAGTGAAGAAGCTGGAAAAGGCTGCAACAAAGCAGAAACATTTTTAAGTTGTTGCTTATTGAAAAAGATTTGCTTGAAAAAAAAAAAAACTCAAGAAAGCACAGCACCAGGGAAAATAAAGGAAAAAAAAAAAGGCAAAACCTGATGGACTACAAAAGAGAACAATAAAGGAAGATGTTAAAACACGTAGACACTTTGACTGTAAGGGATGATCTAGCAGCAAATATATACAGAAAAAAAAAATAGCTGTTGGAAGAACTCTGGATGTGCAATGACGTTACTACAGAGAAAAGACAGAGCTGGGAAGACAAATCAATCTTTCTTCCATTTCTGGGTCATGAGAAGATACCTGTAAAGGCAACAAGCAAGTTCTTTATGGAAGAAAAAATTTCCAGAAACTACCAAAAATCAAGGAAAGCTCTTATCCTGTGACAATGGTAAAGAATCACAAAAAATATTGCTTCTCAGGATACTAAGAAGGAACCTTTGTATTCAAATAAGGGAAATAATGTAATACTTAAATGTTTCTCAACTGTCTCTGCTCTCTGCAGATCTCTCTTGCTTCCTGCTATAGATTTAAAGGAAACTGTGTCAGATCTAAGAAAATTTTAAAATTATTACTAATGTTTAACCAGTCCAGATAAATCTATAGGTTTATTACTTGTCCAGAGGAGATCACCCTGTGGTCTTAAGGATTCACATGAGTACCAAGTTGGTAGATTCAATGAACAGGACTTTTTTTTTATATGAACATCTTATGCTATTAAAGTATTGATAAAAGCCTGAATGTAAAAGAAAACTGAGTCCAATAAAAAAAAAAAAAAGGCTGTGGTGGATAAGTAATATTTCTATGAGAGTTAAAAGATAATTATAAAGTAACAGTCAGATTTAAATCTGAATTACTTTATTTACACTTATGTTTTTCATGCTCTTGAGACACTTTTCCACTTTTTTGAATTTTAGAACCTCAAGAAATTTTCTCTTTGATCTCATTGGTCTCATTTTAAAATTGCTTTTACACTGGTAGTGCCTGTGTGTGGCATTTGATAAAGTCATACATATTTTAAAAACATATTAACAAGGTCGTTGGCTGTTTTCAGCAACAGTTTCTATGTCTAAAGCCCTTACTTCTCTGTCCAACAGTATTGCATTAGCCTAGACTGATAATCTGGGAGACTATAAAGGTTGATAGGGTGTGGGTTGCTGCAGATCTTTGGAAACCCAGAGCATGATACTTACATGGGTTATTGACAAAGCCCTAGTGGAAAAGAGGGAGAAATTTATGAAAAGAGTAAAGTATCTCAAATGTAATGTGGCTAAAATTTGTTCAATTTCATATATATTTTCCATAGACAGACTTTAATTCTAAATTCTGAGTCATAACCTGTTTTCAAAATAACAGTATTTTGCGTGCTAGCCGAATTGCTTTCTAATGTTCAACACCTTTGATAACTTTGCTATCTTTGGCAGAGGGAGTGGCAAGAAACATAAAATAAAGAAGGAAAGACTTATAAAAGATTGAGTAAATAGCCTGTTTTAATTAAGAAAGAGAAATCAGATTTTTACTTGTCTGCAATACACAAATAAGCTGTTCATCATAATGTCAATATCACAAGCCAAATTAAAAAGGAAACTCCATGCTTACACATAAAGACATGAAAAGCATATATGTTCATAAAATAGGATTTCAACTATATATATATGCTGTTACAGTCTTTTACAATTTTTACTCCTTGCCTATCTGTCTGTGTGTACTGTCTGTATACTTCAGCTGTATTTGCAGTCATGAGTTGTGAAAAGTTTAGTGATTTCTGAGTGTGTAAAAGTGTCCATAAAAATAAATCACAATGTTCTGAAGTTCTACAGTCTAGTTTAACCCACAAGCAACAGGAATAAGTTCTCATTTCAGCATTTTAAACTTACCAGGATAATTGAACAAAATGAGCCTGTACCAGGAAATTTTCAAAGTATCTCAAATGGTATTTGTACTTCACAGTACAAAATATTGTACAAAATATTATCAAGCATAACACAGTTGTGACTGCTGAAAGCTATTTTTTTTTTCCTATGAGTACTTTGAAAACCCTCGGAAAAGAAACAATGGAGATTTCTAGTAGAATCTCAAAATGCCTTTCTCTCTGCTTTCTCTCCAGAGACTTGACTGTTCAATACACCAACCACTGTACCTTGTACTTTTTCTTGTTATCTCACTTGCACTGGGTGCTAGCTATTGGTCTGGGGAATAAAAATCAAATCATTTGCTAGCAGCTAGCCATCAGGTTTGGCTTTCCATGAAGTAAAGTGAGCATTATCCAGAGTTCAATGCTTACACAGCATACAGGTTTTGTTTCTTACACTTATGTTTCTGAAGTTATTGCCTACCACACTTGTAGGAAGCAGAGCTTGGTCTGGGGGACCCAACAGGCTCCATATGACTGAGCTGATGCTGCTTGGGTGGTCTCTGGTTTACTGGTCCAGAAGGAGCATGTGTGTGGCTGGAAGGAGAGAGGATAGAAGCCAGTGCAACTGTTCTCCTTGGACTTGATTTTTCCAGCACAGAGATTTTATATCACACCCTCTCTCTCTTGGGGAGAGATTATTAATTATGATTATTATTATAGTCTTGTAGTAACATATGAATGCTAAAAATTCTTTTCTTTGAGGTAGGTTAACTTCTCTTCTCATTTATTTTCTTAAATTATAAGTCTCCAGTAGGTCATGGTACTAATTAGCTGAATTGGAAGTTGCATACAAAAATTTTCTAGACATTATGATGTGAATATATCATTTAATGAGGACTGTGAAATAAAAAAAAAATGACATTTTTCCCTATAATTAAAAGAAAACTTAAAAGTATTTTTATTCAGTCAAATTTCTTACTTTTCAAACACCGTCGAACAGTCTGAGCTGCTGAATGTATTTGAAATATTTGGGTTTCATACTCAAAAATCATCCATAATTAAAACTACTGTTCTGCAACAGTAGACTCAAAAATTTTCTGTAGTCCATTGTATTTAGTACTAGAGTGAAAGTAGTTCATATGTAACACAGAATGTTATGGGTATGCATGTAAATTGGCTACACCCCTGAAAAAATACAAACTTTTCTGGACGGCAGTAGGAAGAAATGGGAAATTTTGCCCCACTGTTGATGAATTCTCAGGTATTTTAACCTTCCTGATACAAAGTGTATGAAAGATCTTGTTAAAGCTGTCTAGGTATTACTAATGAAAAAATAAGGCTGTACAAAATTACAAAATTGTCCCGTTAAAGAAATGGAAGTCACTATGAAGTCTTTATGTATAATTCCTAGTGCATTTCCTATTTGCCTTTGTCCTAAGCTTTTGCCAGTTGAAGTGCATCAGATTCATGCATGAAATATCATGACCTTCACTTCTATTTCTGTCTTGAATTGTTGAGGTTTTATGTTTATGTCTTCGTTTGTGGTTTTGTGGTTTGGGTTTTTTTTCCCCACTGTGTTTGTTGCATCTCTGCAAGTTGTCAGTGACAACTCACAGCTCACAAGTGATACGATCCATAGTGAAAAATGAAAAGCCCTGAATTAGGAATAAAACTAGGATTATTTTCAGAACTAGTTCCTTATGCATTAATCCAGACTACCTGTAAACATGGAAATGGTCTATTTGTCTCAAAATGAAGCAAGCAAGCAAGAAGTAATCAAATAATTAGGAACTAAAAAAATTATGACAATATACCTTCTGTTGCCTCGAAGTACTTACTGCAGTAGCTCTGTTACATTTTAGAACATGAGCAACCACAACACTTTAATTTTTTATTGTGACCCTTCTAACTTCCACTTCTATTGTTAAAGGCTGAATGAAATATTTGGTTGCTTAGAGTCAGCTTCCTTGTTAAGAACTTCTTAAGGCTGATCTTTCTTCTAAGATAGAAGTGGCAGGTGCCCAGACCCCAGTGCCACAGTGTTGCAGAGTGCAATGCGGCTGTAGAGGGTAGAGGGACTGGGGACAGCTCTGGTGGGCTGCACTGGAAGGAGATGAGGCACAGATGCATATCATACCCCTGCCTTAGCTAGAAAGCACTGTGAGGTTCTGAGACCAATGGTCAAGATGTCCACCCACAGCAGGTGCTCCTTGCCCCCCTGGGAGACTGCCACAGCGTTGCCTTCTTTGTCTGTGCCCCACTTTGCCTGGGATGTGCACTCATGCTCTGCTCCCTGAAGGAGTTGAGTACAGCCCTTGAAGCCAAACAGCTGCACAGAGCGGGCATGGGGACCATTGGCTGCCTGTCCATCTGCTCCCATCAGTGGTGTGTGAGGTTGCCCAACTTCTGCTCATCTTGGGAAGCACCATCAGTGCAACCCCACCCAACCAGGATGTGGCTCAGACACTGTTGCACTGTTTCCCTAGCTATGGAGCCATTTGAAGCCCCCTCAGTCAAAATATGCATTTGTTGCGTATTCTATTAAAGCATAAACCTCTATTCTAAAGGCTACAGAGCATGTAACGGAATTGAATATGTCTTCTGAAATGCTCTAAAATACTTGAAACATAAAGAAACTGTGTGTTTTAATTCAAGTATCTGTATATCAGTGACTTGGCCCTCATTTTCTTTCAGTTTGTATTTAACTCCTCATTGTTTCACAGAGTGATAGACGACAACCTCAACATGCTTTCTTCCCAAAGGATATAGTAGTGTCTAAGGAGGAGGATAGGAGGACTGGATGGATTTTTACTTTGAGTCTTTACCATTACATCTTGTGGCTAAAGACAACTTCCAAAAATAATCTGAAGATGTTTAATTTCTTTACCTAACATATGCATTTCCACATATCCACTGACACGCCTGCTTCTTTCCACTGACTCAGATGGAAATAGGCCGCTGCTGTTGTCCTCTGACGCGTATACAAGCTATGTGCCAAAACCAGGGACTCTCAGGCCCTGGTTTTGTAAACTGCACAGTTCAAGTATCCTCTTCTGCTAACATCAGTTTCGTGAAATAAAGAACCACTGTCTTGGTTCCAGCTGAAAGAGAAGGGCCCAAGTTGTTAAACTGTGTGATTTAAATATGTATATACCCTTGGAGAGTTTTCCAGGCGCCATTAAAACTAAGCAGAGCATTTTAAAGAGATTCTCTGCTCATTTGACCTTTGAATCATAGGAAACAGTGTCGTTTCAGTGGCATCTGTGAGATATGTTAAAAATAAAAATATGTGGCTCAAATTTTAAAAAGTAAATTTCAATAAAACTGAATGATGGAACAGGGATCCTTTAAAAAAAAATAAACCCTCTGTTTGGAACTACTGTAGGGGGAAATTGCCATTAATGTCCCTGTCAAATACAACATACACAGTCAAACCTGTGAAGTTTCCCTGAGTTCAGGCTGGTTATCTCACAAATCTGTGGAAAGCTCTGGTGAATAATTTATACCAGGCTTGAGGTGACAAGTTAAACACGCCCATTTTGTCTAAAATGCTGTGAAGGCATCAAAATGGAGCCAAGCTGCAGGGTGAGTAGAGCTCAGCTGATGAGAATCTGAGCATGTTGAGAAGGGAGATGCTGCTGTAAAGAAAATGAAATGTAATGAGATACTTTTTCATGCATAATTCATGGGTGAAAACATGACTGCATAAAAAGCCATGGATTTTAACAAGGCAGGGCTGCAATCATACACATTATCTTCCCAGAGGAACTTTATATAATATTGGTCAAAAAGAGAGGATTCTGAATACCAGTAGAAAATAAAGCTGACATGTTTTCAAATGCAGTAGAATTTACTTTAATGTACAATGGCTGTAAAGGAAACAATTTATATTTACACCTCAAAATGCTTCCTAGAAAAAAAAAACTTTAAAACATATGTCTGTATTTCCTAGCTTAAAGAAAAAAAGTAAGATGAGGAATGAGAAAAATGCCTCATATGGATAAAAAAAATCAAAAATCCATAAGCACTATTTTGTTGAGTGTGTTGTTAGGATTGTGCTTTGAAATCTTTTGCAAGCATTTTTACTTTTTAGAAGCAAAACTTTTGATAGGAATGACTGCTGTGAACAGGGTTTAAAAAGATAAAATGTTAGCTATTGTCACCATAAAATTTAATTTGGTTGCATTTGCAAAAGCAAATACTGTAATTCAGCTTTCAAGAACAGTTTAGTGGCTAGCACATGACTGTTTGAAATGGTGTTTAACGCTTGGGGTATTTAGTTGAAGGGATTAAAAATGGAATGTTGATTAAAGCTTGGGATGTCTTAAATTTATCACCACAAAATCCTAATGACAGACTTAGCTGGAAGGAACAGGGGTGCCTCCTTTAGCTGTTCACTTAGTTGGAGCAGATCACATACAGAAAAGGCACCAGAACAAGTCATAGGGAGCTTCAGAATCACACAAGCTGAAGGAATCTGTGAAGTTATTTGTTTAGTTTACACTGCACAATCTCAATATTTGTAAGGAAAGTAAAATAGCTGTTTTGCATCCGGTTACGGTTTTACAGTCCTGACAGCTGGATGAAGAATGCATTAGGGGTTCAAAATGATTGATGTTTCAAAGTGTTCACCTTCCACGGGATTTTTTTTTCCTCTCAGTGGTGTGGTATAAGAGGCAGAGAAACACTAGAAAGGAGAGTGGATTGAGTTGGTATAGTCACTAAACAATCTAAGCCATTTAAATCAAATTATGTCATTAACCCCTGCTCACAGGGACTCCAAATTCCTTCAGGTTTTGACAGTATAAAAATAAATATGGTCTCTTTTTGAGCTAGGCAATAATTTAATATCTGATTATAGAATTTTATTAGTTCACAGCTTTTATTGCAATTCAAGCTAAAAGAAATGCATAGCTTCGCTTTGCTCTCTCACACTAGCAGAATAATAGTGTTTTCATCTACGATCTCTAACAGTGGTCCTTCACAAAAGACTTTTTTTCTTAAGTTGTCTATTGTTTGCACTTTTAATTTTTCTTAATGTCATCTCAATAGAAAACACTGCTTCTCTGCAGGTTTTGCAGACATTGCTTAGCCTTTAAAGAGCATGACAATGATTTGTCTCACAGTCTGCCTTAGTGAAATCTGATTATCTATTGGTTTAATCCAGGACTGACTTGTCATACTTGCTCATCCCCCAAGTAGAAGAATTTAGAACTTGAGCTCATCCTGGTCTTTGAATGGCTAATTTTCTGTAATGGTTTCCCTGCTTTTAATTCTGTGTTGTTAAGGGAGACAAGGAAGAGAGGAAGAGGACATGAGAATCCTTCAATTCAAGTTAAGCTCCTGCTGTAGAATTTGCAAAGGAATTATTTCCATCTGCTCCCTTCTACTTCTTAGAGGAAGTGCCAGCATTCATACGCTCCCACTGTCTCCAGATTTTGCTGGTTGTTTAGCTTCACTGACAGAGCTATTTCCAAGCATGGAAAGGGTTTGTTTGCTTAGATGCCTGTGCTCTGAGGGAAGTTCTTCTGTCTTCCACCAGTCTGAATGGCTAGCCAAATACCTGGAAAGGTAAAGCATCTGAAATGGGAATCAAATAATAACATTATGAAAATCCCTCTCTAGGGACCGCATGATGCAGGCTATGCAGTTAGGAGGATGCAGCTAAGGTGAGCTTACATAACTAGGATTTTCTTTCTATTTATTTTCTTCTTAACTATGAAGAGAGCCCCTCAAAGCTTATGTAATGGAATTGTGTGAGATATGTGTAGGGTCAGGGACTATGTGGTGCTGTTATCAGTGAACTCTGCTTTCAACCTTAATGACTTAAATGTAAGTTAGTGTCTTGACCTACAGGAAAATATTACTTGTTTGATCTCACTGAGCACTGGAATATGTGATAAAAGCACCCCAAATTCCAACTGGCAATCTTCAGAACAAAAAGACAAAAAATTTCCTAGAATAAAACAGCAAGACAAATATTTGTATGGACCACAACAGTATAGCAGGATTATGTGAAAAAGCACATCAAACACCTGTCAGTAAGTACATAATTTTATAACAGGGTCATTAACTAATGACTTCTGAAGCAGTTTAAATATTCCAGTTAGTTTGACAAGATGTGGACAAAGCTATAGCTCAGGAGACAAAGATCCTTAAGTCTGACACGATTTCTAAATCTGATTGCTCTGTGGGTTTTGGCAAAGTATTTAATCTCTTCTAGCTCTAAAATAGTAGTAACGATAGTGGTGGGAACAGTAATAATATTCTAAATGAGGTTAATATTAACTTATTGTTAAACTATTTTATATATGGTATACATTTTAAGGTATAAGGTGTAGACATTAAAGTGTGTCTGGTTCTTGGTGTTAGGTCTTGCTACAAATTCATGCTCTGTATTGTGTCTTGTGAAATAAATGTTGGTCAAGCTTAGCCATTGACATTATACTACCAGAAAAGTTGTACATTCAAGAGCAAGGCTGGAGACAGTTAGAAGAAAAGAGAGTTTCTTTTAACACCAATCATCACCAAGGTTACTAAGAATATCCATATTATACATATTCCGCGCTTTTTGGCTTTTTAAGATGTGAAAATGAGACATATGCAGTGACGTTTTAATTTAGATACCAATTTTGTATCTTCATTGGGAAAATAATAGAACTGAAGAAAAAGACTTCTATCAATGCATTTTGCTGCAAAATGGCGCTAATAAAATAAGTGATAAAGATAAACCGTGCTACATTTACCCATACCTAGTGTTGTAAAGTCATAGGTGAAGTGCTATCAATGATAGGGATGAAAAGGAAACAGGAACAAAAGTGAGAAATTTCCTACATTATGTGCTAGTCAGAGTTCAAAATGACTGCTATGTTAGAGTGGTCTGTAGTTATTTTCTTCCTCTTTGGACTACAAAAACCCAACTTGGAAACTGCCTCATTACTTGGCACAATGCTCACAGACACACAGCAGTCCTTCCTATCCTTCCTCCAACTTTGAGACCCCTGTTTCAGATATATCTCTGAGATCTTACTTAGTACATTCTTTTTGGAAAGGCAATAACTTCCTGTCTCCTCATTCTAGACCTATACACTGTAAGTAAGGCTTCCCTTCAGGAGGAGAGGACACCAGGTCCCTACCTCTCCAGTATTTGGTTGAACAGCATTCTATTTCTTTTTCTGAAATAAGAAACAAAAGCAATATAATGTAGAATTAATAAATTTCTTTGGTATGGGACTGCTTGATTGCTTGATGTTAGCAAGGGCTGTGGAAATCAGGAGGTGGAATGCTGCTGCAGCAAAGGAGACACAGGTGTCGTGATCCCACTTCTCGTGTAGCAGGGTTGACCCTTCCGTGGTGCTTACAGCCCTATTTGCTGAGATTCTGTGTGATTTAAGCATCTGAAATACATTTGAGACATCTTTAAACCGTCTAATTCATGTACTGGCAAAGGTGGCTGTGGGAGCAAGAGGCTGTTTGTGTGCTAACACAGGGCAACAGAGCGGTTTTGCTGAGCCTAGTGCTGTGACTGTGATTGCACTATTAGCTGTGGTAGCAGATATGAAGTTAGATTAGATAGGTCTATTCAATGAGCAACAGTGCTCATGGTCTATGCTACAGACATGATTCAGCATGGGTAGCATAATGTCTTATGTATATCTGCAGTGGGATGGAGCTGTTCTCATTTAGCTGCAATCCCCAAAGGAATTAATTCAAGCCACATGACACAATTGTACAAATTCCCTACATTAAATATAGACAATGGTGAGAGGGAAGAAGCACTGAAGACCTTAAGATGGCAACTGAGTCTGTCTAACTTCAGTACTCCCATTCTCCACTGGCTTTTAAGGCAATATAGCTACTTGCCTCTGAGAGATGCAGTTACTAAGAAACATATCTTTTTCTTTGTGAAAAGAAGTAATCAATAATTAATTGATAACATATGTTAGGTCCACTCAGAATCTATTCTGCTTAGAGTCTTTACAAGGTAGGTATAAAATGGTCCACTTACAGAGTATGTCTGGTGTAGCAAAAAAGAGGGAGGGCTTTAAACTAGTGTCGCTGGGGGAGGGGGAGCACAGTTCAGCCCACGGCTGTCAGCATGGTGCCAGTGTCAGCACTGAGTGCCCAGAAGCTGGGGAAGGATCACAGGTGAGTGCAAATGAACCTAAACTGCAGTCCAAAACAAAGCCTGTCGCTCCAGCCAACAAGTCGGCCTTGCTCGGGGCCCAGCTGAGTTGTCTATACACCAATGCACGCAGCATGGGGAACAAACAGGAAGAACTGGAGATGCGTGCACACGAGCAGGGCTATGACCTTGTTGGCATCACGGAGACGTGGTGGGACAACTCCTACGACTGGAGCGTCAACATAGAGGGGTACAGGCTTTTTAGAAAAGACAGGAAGGGGAGACGAGGAGGGGGTGTCGCTCTCTACGTCAGCAACCGGCTGGAGTGTGTGGAGCTCTGCCTGGGGATGGAGGAGGAGCTGACAGAGAGCTTGTGGGTTAAGATCAGAGGACGAGGACGGACAGGGGATGTTACGGTGGGGGTCTGTTACAGGCCGCCGGGCCAGGAAGACAGAGCAGACGAAGCACTCTATAGCCAGATAGGAGCAGCGTCGCGGTCACAAGCCCTGGTCC